>VZRH01005436.1:173769-241368 GCA_013397555.1 Urocynchramus pylzowi | reverse complement strand
GTCCCTCCTTTTTTTTTTTTTTTTTTGAGGGGGTAATGGTGGGGTTGGGTTTTTTGTTCTTTCATTGGTAACAGGTTAAATCATGGTAAGTGAATAACTGATTTTTTAAGATTAAAGATAATCTCTAAATAGTGTCAATTTCAAAGGGGCTGAGGTGGAGAGAATCTCTAGCTGGGGGAAACTCCCTCCACCCCAGAGACTCTGGAGCTGCTGCTGGTTCAACAGAAGAGAGGATATTCTCTGTTTCTAAAAGTGGTACGGGGTTCTTTCACAATTCTTTTCTTGCCTCTGACTTCAGCTGACTAAATTTTCAGTTGTATCACATGGGGAAGCGGTTTACTTAGGGCAGGGAAGAAGTGCCTACACCCCAGGGACATGCAAGTGATTGTTTTCTTTATTTTTGTGTCTGTGAGTTGCACAAGGGCATGGGAGGATGTGGTGCTGCCAGAGTGGAAGGGGAACAGCACTCTGTGTGTGCTAATCAGAGAAGCTGGAAACCCCTTGTGCTCTATTCCTGGGGTCAGTATCTTGTGGTAGAGTGAAGCAGCTAGGGAATGATTGCTCTCATATTTCAGCACCTCTAGGAGTGACATTAGAGGTGAATTTGGTGTTATAGGCAAAGTCCCTTCAACCTAGTGCTCAAGCAAAGGGATATATTTGGGGCTTGGATGGGTTTCTGTGTCTTCTAATATGAGACCTCTGCCAGAAAAAAGCCTGGTTCCTTGCAGTAGTAAAAAAAATTAAAATAATTATAAGTTTTTTGTTTCTCATGGGTGATACCTCAGCATTTCTCTGTCCTTTTGTGTGTGTGAAGTCTTGTCACAAAATTCCAAGGTATTTTGTCTCCCACCTATGTCTACCCCTTTAATTTCTGTAGTTAAATATGACTGTTATAATGCTAACTGGATAAGGATAATTACATGTCTTAAAAGTGTGTTTCCAGTAATGCATTTTTTTTTCTGCATCATTCATGGTGATGCCACAATCTTTTATACTTCTTGAAATTAATGTGTGCCAAAGCAATACTTATTTACATCCTTGGATGAAATCTTCAAAAGCAGCTTGGCAATTATTTGAAAAGGAAGAGATGAATCTGAAGAGAGTTTTAATTTAATATTTAATTTCATTAAGGACCTTGGAGCACAAAATAAGAGAGCATTATTTATAACACAAAGCTCTGAGTGCTCCTCAGTAGAGAGGAGGATCAGAATAACATATAGCAGAATAGGGTCATCTGGAGGAGACAGTAATAGAAATATAATTATGTTCACTAGGGCAAAGGCCCAAGGTTGTGTTGCTCCTGTTATTAGTCTTTAAGGACAAACAACTACAGGAGAAGAAAGACTTAAGAAGTATGAGGCAGTGACAGAATGAATAAAATTATATGTTAAGGAAAATGGTAACTGTAATTTTAGTATTTATCAGATGAGGAGTTTCTTATAATACAGAAGCTACTGAGACTTCATCAAAGTTGTTTGGATGTATTTCTGTCACACACTGCTTAACTGGAGCTAGAAAAGCTTTGGGGATTATTTAAGAAACAGTGAGCTTCTGTTATGAAAGGAAAAGCTTGGCTTTAAGTTGCTGAAATGTAGGAACCAGAGTGCAATTTCCAATAATGGGAAGTGGATAGTACACAGGGTAAATAACTACTTAAATACCAAAAATGTTGATGAGTTTTCCAGATATCTTTTGAGGAGAGCTTAAAACAAAAACCAAAACAAAAACAAACAAACAAAAAAAGTCATTTCATGAAAATAAAATATGTAATTTTGGGATTTTTCATAGCACTGGCTCATGGTATCTGCTATTTTGTCTCTGATAGAAGGTTATATTCAAGGAAAACAAGTGAACCTTGTCACTTTGTGTCTCTTCTCTGTACTATTACACAACCCTTAGCAATTTTTGCAATAGATATGGACTAGATGTTAGAAAATGTTCTAGTTCTTTGACCTCTATCCCTATGAAATAAGAACTTAGGTTCTTAGGTTTGGGGTGGGTATTTTTTGTTTTTGTTTTTGGTTTTTTGGGGGTTTTTTGTGTTTGTTTGTTGTTGTTGTTGTTGTTGTTTTGTTTTGTTTTTTATTAATTTATATGCATTTAAATCCAGAAGTCAAAATTACTTTGACACTAAATTAAATTCTTTTAATAACTTGAACATCTGTCCTAAAAACGGAACACTTTTTAAATACTCCAAAATCCACATATCAAGACATCAGTCTTCTACGTTGAACTGAAGCCTCACAAGCTAGTTAGTGATGAAAGTGGTAGATATATTAATTTTTATGTCTGCTACATGTGCATGGCTGTGCCTCTGTGTTTTGCCAGAAACACACTGGTCAAACAAGAATGGAGGAGTCTAGCTTATAATACTGACAAAGGTACTTCAAAGTCCAAAAGAATGAGGGTCCTTTTCCAGCCGGAGGAGAGGCATTCTTTATGCACTTCATGGGGGAATAGGAATAGGCTCCTCAAAACATGAGCTTGATGATTTCACATACACTGAATGATCACTGGGTGATGTGGGGATGAGGTCAATTTGTCTCTTCTTCAATATCCTTTTGGCTGGAATTCTCAGTCCAATATTTGGAGACATATTATATGCTGTCCTCTGGCTCCAAAAGACCAAACAGGACAAAATAAGTAATCTGCTAAGTACTGAGAAAGGGCCAAACCCTGGATCAAATAGGAGATCTGTCTCTCTGGTCTACAGCAATATCCTGCTTGCAATAACTCTGAGGACCCCATAATCTTGTAGTGATTGTTTCAATTTTAAAAGGTAACTGAATACCATTTCCTTCTTTGAGGGGCAGTCTGTATATGAATGCTTGCAAGGAGGGCATGTGATGTAAGTGCTGTTGTTTGGAACAGATGGACTTCCCTGCATGTGCTTTTTAACAGTGCCTTTGGCCAATCTTGAAAACATGTCCACTTTCAGGTGCCTGTCTTCTGAAGTCACATTTAAAAAGTAGTTTTAAACTATCCCCTTATGTAAAATTTCAAAGGGAATTGTGACATTTCAGACTCTGCCATAAGACTGTTACATGTCTTTTATTTTTCTCAAGGAGAGAGAAACTTATAAGTTCTTTCTTCAAGCTTGACACTAAAAGTAAGAAGGCATGCTATAAGTCTTCCATCATGTCCAGTAGAAAAGGCTTTGAAAAATATCAAAATAATAAATGTTTAAATGATCATAAATTCATTTTAATTTGTTGAAAATAAAATTAATTTTTTGGCAGTTACACATTTGTCATCTTCAGAAAAGTTTTTTTTTTCTTCACAGATCATCAGACAAATACAGCTTTTTACAGAAATTCTCCACATTATGACCCAACACCTCATACCTCTATAGCTCCATTTAACCAGCACAGGCTTTCATGCTGTGTATGGTTTCAGACCCATATGGTGATGGTTCACCACTGAAGGTGCTGTCACAGCATCTTGCACCCAAAGGAAAGAAGCAGCACAGTGTGGGGGCAGGAGTGGGTTGAGATGTCTAACCAAACCCAGATTGTGTGTCTGGGGCTCAGCCATGGGAGAGGAGAGTCTCCTTGGGAAATTTGGATTTCCCAAGCCCATTTGGGGCTTGCCTGAGTCTCAGGTCCAGAGAAGCAGCCCTGCCCTGCTTCCTGATCACCTGCCTGATAACCAAGGCTACTTAAGTCTTTCTGTGCCCCGATGTCAACTTCAGACCAATATTACTGAATTTACTGGACTTCATTTTGTCCTGACCCAGATGATTTTACTGCTGGTTTGTATTCATTACTCTGCTCTCATTCTGTACCCTGAATCTAGAACTTGTCAGGCCTGCCTTAATTTCCTTAGAGGGAGAAACGAAAAATATTTTGTATATCTAAAGGTGACAGTAACATGTTCTATGACAAAGAATGACTATATTTTTTTCCTAAAGGAAATATATAATGGTTTATATAATTTTTTTTAAATTTGTCAAAAGTTTATTTAGTGTTTTTGCTACTGATTGACTACTTTTAAATAAGATAATCAAATCATATTTTCTTTCACTAAGATGATAATAAAATCATGTTTGTTTCACTAAAATATTTGATCAGCAACTTCACTACAAACATCACTTGTGTTTTTTTGTTAGGTTCATTTACAGTTTCTGTTCAAACAGTATTTGAGATTCAGTTCAGACTGGAATCTCTGTAACTAGATACTGTATTTTTCAATTTGTTGTGCTGGTTTAGTTTCCAGGAAAAAAAAAAAAAAAAGCTGCATTTAGTAGGAATTGAAGCATATATAACAGGGCTATGATGGAAGCATCCTGCAAAGGCCACAAATCTCTTCTGTGGTATAAAATGAATTGGTTGCTTGGCTACCAGATTCTTTTCTGGCTTGGAAAAGTAGTCTTCTGATGCACATTAGATCTGTCTTGGGGTTAAGTCCTCAGTCAGTATAAATTTCATAGCCCTACTACAGCCCCACATAATATTCAAACTAAAAATAAAATTAGAAATCCACTCACTGAGGATTTTCTTCCACTCTCTTCTTCTTCCCTTAGTGAATCACTTATCTTGTGAGAATAATTTTTATTAACAAAGCTAGAATTCTTTGTAATTTATTGTTGAAATACTTCTGTGGTACTGTTAATAGACCCTTTGGTGTAAGAAGCTCTTTTATTTCTAATGAGAGTAATGAATAAGAAAAACAATACAAAGAAAACACTGACAACCTGGAGCAAGCCTCACAGAAAGCCACCATAAGAGCAGAAATTTTACCCCAGGACATGAGAATATAAGCTGAAGGAACAGAATTTGTTTAATCTTGAGGAAAGAAGACCAAGATCTTATTGCTTTCTAACGCACATTCAGGGTAGAGAGGATGGAACCAGGTATTTCTAGGGTGCATTGTGGTAGGATAGGAGGTAACAGACACAAGTTGAAATTTGGCAAACTTCAATTAATAGTAGGAATTTTTTTTTCCTTACACAATGAATGCATTCAAAATCTGGAAAATATTGCCTAAAGACATTGAGGAACCTTTCACCTTGGGTAGAAACTCAGTCCTTGGAGAAAGAAACCAAAATTTATTGGAATGTCTTGAGCAAGCTACTCTGAATTAGTGGTGACTTAAGGGGGGGGGGGTTGGATGAGAGCTCTTCCAGAGTTCCTTTCCAGAATCCCTTGCCAGTCAAATGATTTATGCCCCTATTCTACAAAGGGACTTTTCAGTGACAAGTGCAAGATTTTCTGATCTAATATCATTCTTACTGCCAAGATAAAAATTACAAAACTGTTTTTTGTTAGGAAAACAAGTTCTATTTCTTTATCAATATTTCCCTTCTAGTAACATGCATTGCATGCCATATTAAAATAAAATTGCATCTCTGGAAATTTGCTTTTAGAGTAACTTTTGATAAAAATTCCATGATCTGAACTGTTAAACCTTCTTACAAGAATTTAGCCAAAAGTATAATTGTCATAATTTGTGAATACTTTGGTTAACTAAACTGAGTCAACCAAAACTGAGGTATATCTGGAATTCTACTTTGAAGTTTAGGTTTCATTGAAATAATTTTTTACTCAAAACTGATGTGCTGCCTTTTTTTGTTTGTTTGTTTGTATGTTTTGATTAATATCAAGCCCAGCAAACTGGTAGTGCTAAATTAAGTTCAGATGCAGCTCTACTTTTTGCAGAGCTGTATGTTAGGTGGTGAATAATGATGTACATAAAGACCTTCTATTTTTTTTAACAACTAATTTGCTAATCTGTGTATTTTCTCATAAAACAAATAAACGGTTTGTGTCTTTTTAACTTTACAAAGCATTTATTTCCTCCTGTGAACCAGAAGAATTTAACAGAGAATTCCACAGCTTTTCAAAATTACCCTCCTTTCTACCCAGTAATAGAAAGTCTCTCCAAGATGGAGACCTGCTGCTTGTTCTCTTGCAAGTTCAATTCAAAACTAATACAGAATATGCCAACTCTTTATATTCTTTGTCTCCGCAGATTAAAACAACTTTTTGTTTTCTCATTTCTTGTTTAAAAGTGGAGTTTGGCCAGCTCATGACCATGAATTGCCTAAAATACAGACAAATCCCATGGAAAGTGGGTTTCCTAATGAGGATTACTAATTTTGCTGTGAATTCAGCAATATTTTTTTTTCACTAGGCATACATAAAGTAATCAGACAAATCCAATAAGTACCACTGTGTGCAGAAAGATTTTGAAATTGCTGTCCAGCTGTAGATGTATACCTTCCCTAGATCTGCTCTGTATTTGTGAATAAATGTTGAGCAGGTGTTATATTTGAAGCTGAAATCTTCAAATATAGCACTGAAATCTTACAATTCCTTCTTCCTGTTTCCAGTACTTTTGACTGTGAAGTCTAAGGCTTGTCAAGGATTTCTCACTATTTGGGCTTTCTATTCAATTACCTCCCTTTCTAATGCTTCTTAATAAAAATGTTTGCACCAACTTTTAAAACTAGTTGGGTTTTTTCCAAATGTTGGTATCTCAGAGGAAAATAAATTTGATTTTAATTCTTGCTGAATGTCATATTTCTGAAATATGATACTCTCTTCCTATTTAATTTTTTAAGGCTGCTCTTTTGCATAGATTTTTCTTCCGATTGTTTGGGGGTTTTTTTTGTTGTTGTTGGTTTTTTTTTGTTGTTGTTGTTGTTGTTGGTTTTTTTCCTATTACTTCAAATGCTCCTGCTTATTTTCCATAGTCTATGAAGGTCCATTCTTATTCCTCTTTGCATCTTTTCAACTTCAGTTTTTCAGTTCTACTTTCTGGTTCTTTCTGTAAAGGTTACTTTTGACACTAGTTGCCTTGATTTAAGTAGTTAGAAGGGACAGAGAGTAGAATTAAGTTTTTTTAGCAGGCAAATGTATTTTTTTAGAGTTTTCTGAGGTTACTGTATTTCATATCCTGTGTAGTGGATGTATCCTGACTTTTATGGTAACAACAGAACTATTTTGGAGAAGGAGTTTGCAGAACTCCTGTTTTCACTTGAGCCAAGTTAAAATAAAAAAAAATCACATTGCAGAAGCTGCCAGCAAAATGAAAAATTGAAAAAAAAACTTTTTTTTTTTTTTTTTTTTTTTTTTTTTTTTTTTTTTTTTTTTTTNTTTTTTTTTTTTGTATGCAAGAAAAACATCAGTTTGAACAGTTAAATGTCTATATGGACATTCAAATGTATGTATGTGCCCTTACATCTAAATTTATGACATAATATTGTGATACTGTTTAAAAATAGGGGACCTACTTTCTCTGAAAATATTAGGAAAGAAAAGATTTAAACCTCCAACTAAAAAAACCAAAACAACAACAACAACATAAACCAAAATAAATTGACCAAAGTAGGCTACCAGAACTATAATATACATTTTCATTTTTTGAAATCAATCTCCTCAACCTTCCTCAAATCTCATGAAAACTGGTCTGTCATTTTCTGAAAGCAACCATTTTTGGACATAAGATCAGAGTTGATCCTGGAGTTTTCTACTAAACTTCTGGAATGGGGTTCAAGCAGTGTAACTCTGGGGATCACTGCAGTGGGCTTACTACAATGTTTTAGGGTTCATGCTTATTTTCCTACAAGAAGATGATCATGAGTTTATACAGGAATGTTTCCTTCAGAATTGTTACTAAAATTCATGTGTGAAGGCATTTATCAGCTATTATGGCAATGAGGCTACATTCACTCTTCCAAAATATTCTCCAGATTATTTTTGGCTGAGTCATCAGTGGGGAGAAATAGGGATCACTGATAGGATAAGGATGGAGATCCATGACTTTTGTAAGACTGAAAAATACAGGTCACTCTATTGTGTAGCAGGGATGCTCTGACACCATAGGTTAAGGACTTCTTGATTAGGATTTGTATGAAGTTAAAGCTCATAATGTCTTTAAGGGTGAAAATTTTGTGTTAATTTGACTTAGATATGACTTTTAAGTCATCTTTGATAATTTCAATGGACCACTTTTCTCTTTCTCACCCTGTTCCTCTGCAGAGTGATCCTTTTGTGCTAGGAATAGTGCAGTTATCCAAAGGAAAGACAGATTTCCATTGTGAGAGATGGAAATGTGATATTAACTAGGCACATTTCAGCTGTTCCTGATAGTCCTTCAAAAAATTTTTTTCACCTTTGGTCATAAATTTCCCTATCCTGTTAAAAAAAAGATAAAAGAAAAATAATTCTTCCCATTATCTCGATTTCATTGCAGAAATATTCAGAGTGTCTACTATTGCCTCCTTTCTCAGCATGTCTTTTATTAATTACTTAAAGAAATCTCCATTAAATTTTCCTTTTTATGTTATATTTCATATTTATATTAATACAATAACACAACATACAGAGGAAATATTTCAAATGTTTAGTTATATCTCTGGGAGAAAGGTGTAGGATAAAGGAGAAATGATAACCAAAAATGAATACCCAGACCGTAAGTTTCTATTTTGTTTGTGTGAAATCACTTTTGATGCTAAGTGACAGCCTTTCAAAATCTAGTGGTCATGACACTGAGTTAACTAAGTGATAGGAGAGGATGGAAAGAGAGACAGTTTCTCCAGGGTTTAGAGTTGTATAATAAAGGAAACAAAATAATAAGTCCATTCCTTTTTCTTTTTCCTTTATTTCTGTATACTTAAACCACTGATATGCAAGGAGAGAAGTGGGGCAGTACAAGAGATCAGTCAAAACAGTGCAGAAGTGTGTCTGCCTTTTTAAGAGAGACCAGGACAGATTCTGTGTAGTATTTTATTCTGTCATTGCTACTACTGCTACTATTCTGCTCTTGGGATTTATTTGGGACTTGTACCCAAACCTGCATTAACTGATGTGAGGTTGAGCTTTTAGAAAGATGTCATGGCATCTGATTTCTAGGGACTCTCTTATGCTTAGCCAATGTTTTATCTACTGAAAATAGCATTACAGAGAAGAGAGCTGGCAATGAGAGACAATAGGATTCCCTTTAGTCACTGGGAGAAAAGAGACATGAGGGCGAGGTCAACCCTGTAATACACAAATAATTTAAATAGCAGGTAAAAATCATAAAAGCTTACAGGGTTTGTCAGTGACAGCATGGAATTTGGTTGAACTACTTCAGCAAGGAAGTTGAAGTTCGTACATGCAAACAAACTTTGAAAAATATCTAAGATACTTTGGAAGCTCCATGGCCCATATCACTTTTTTATCTTAGAGGCATTATTTATTTGGGAAAGAATTATGGCTCCTAAAAAGAAATTAATCACTGACAAGCAGTTCTAATGTAAATATACTTATAAGGACTTTTGATTTGCCAATTTTGTTATTGGAAGATTAGTTTTTCTTGAATAGTAAATTTAATTTTTGAACATGTTATGACATATTATTTTCACGCTGAGATACTCATATTTTCAGGAAATGTCTTTGAAAAAAAAATTGTGGAAATAAAGTTTTTATTTTTAATTCCTTTATTTTCCCATACTTTAGGCTCTACCTACCTGAATATGTTGCTCCATAGTTTTATCATGTTTGCAATTCTTAATGACAAAATGTGAGTAGCTGTAATTGCAGACCACTATTTTGGAACTAATCCACAAAATATTCTAATTTTATCACAGGTTTCTGTGCTCAGCTTGTTCTCCTAACATCTTGCCATAGAACCCTTGAACATGACTGAAGAGAAACTTCTTCACAGAAACTGGAATTTTGCTTGAAGTACAGCAGTTCTGGAAGTGAAACCTCACATATACAAAAGGTGCTACTTTTTTATTTGAAGTGAAACTTTGTAGTTCAGTAGATGTTTGTTATCAGAAGACCATCTTTTTAGACAGTCATGAATCTAGGATTTTTCCTGAGTGTGAGTTGTTGACCTCACAAAAGCCAAGCTGTGACTGAGTGTTAGAAAGATGAACAGTAAGGGTAAATTTCCTGCCAGGGCTGCACTTGACCCCTTTGAAATCCTCAAAGGGCGTCCTACAAGCCTGTAACACCCCTTCATTCTTGCAGCCTGCTTTGTGTTCGTGTATAGTGAACATGCTGAGGCAGCAGTGTCCCAGCTGTATCCAGAGAGGAGTCTCATACATCCTGGTTGAGACAGAGGGCTCTGGCAAGCCCACTAAAGAGGAGACATTAGTAATGACTTGATGGAAATATGAGATTTTCTGAGTGTGTGCCTTACCTTCTAAAAGGAGACTGCATCCTTGGGTGCCTGAAAACAGCTTCACCATGTAGCCCTGTTCTGTTTAGTCTAAGTCCAAAGTGATCCACAGCCACACTCCGTAAAATTAGAATCCTGAACCAGAGATTTAAGAGAAAAATATGGCAGTGCCAGAAGGAAAAGTCAAGCAGGGATACAGAAAGTTTGGGTAAACTGGCAAGGGTAGCAAGGAGGGGAATTAATGTACTTAGTGCTCTAGTGAGGATAAGTGATTTCAAACTGGAGCCCCTTTGCATGGTTATAGGCAAGATGGGAGGTCCCCTCCTACTCCATGGCCCAAATGGTGAGAAGGTGCATGTCTCTTCAGAGGCCAATGGGCACTGGTTCAAGCAGACATCAGAATCTGGCTCTGGAGTTCAAACCAAATAACAAATAGGGCTAAATGCAGCTCAGCACATGGCTGCACTATCTATTTGTTTCAGCCCCAAGCAATAAAACTGATCTACAATTCGCCATCATGCTTTAGTCATTATTTCTACATATACATTCTAAAAGTAATTGAAATATAAAACTTCCTTTGTTATCCACATCATATTTATTCTGCAGCTCAATTTGTTCCAGATGGGCCCCAGTGTAAATACAAGTAGAACATGACCTTTGAATTGTAACAAACCATGTCACTAAAGCATGGCAAGACTCAGCAATAGAATTAATAGATGCGATCACACTTTCAGGGAGTGTGAATTTTTTTAAGCTTGAATTTAAGCTACAGGCTTCAGAGAAGAAAACAGGGATCCAGTAGCTTAGCCTTTATCCTCTGAAATTGAAATACAATTTATAGAAACATACTCAGCTGGACTGAAGGCTATGCAGGGGGTAAAATAACCTGAGCTTTTAAACAGCCCAGCTGCATGAATACCAAAGACTGCTGCGTTTTCCTTTCTGTACTGTTACTTGTCTTGAAAATAGAATGGGAATCTAACTTACAAATTAGAATTTCCTTCTTTTTGAGAATATACAGAGATATGCAATGCTACCACCACATTTTTAGAATGGAATTTTTCATGCAGCTAATGGATTTTTGGCTGTTTTGTAATATTTTTGATGACTTCTCTTGCTTGTTCTTTGACATACCTAAATTTTTCACATCATTTGGGGAAGGGCAATTGCTACTGCGCCTGACATATTTTGAAACTAGTACTATTATTCAAGGGCTGCAAAAAAAGGGTAGTTTGTAAGAATTAGTTGGCTCTCTTTCCTTGGATATGTCTTACTGATCAGGTTATTGTGAAGCATAAATTTTTTGTCACTGCCTGAGGCTTCTTTCCGGGATTTCTCTGCATAAGAATAGTTCAACTAAAAGATAGCTTTATGTTTCCTTAGAGCACCATGATAGATGCAACTGTTAAAAAGAAAACTGAATTTAAGAGCCAATGCCTCAATATATTCAGTTGTAGAAATGGGTAGCTAGTTTTTCTTCAAGAGCTTCTTCAAATAAACATTCATATTGAGGTTATATGAGCTTGTAGAATTTTTATTTGTCTTTGCTATGTATAGTTGGGCCCTGTACAAGCATAATGTGCTCTGTAATTTCTCACTGCTATTCTAGAATCAGGACAGTGCCTATTTGATGAGCTCTGCTTCTATAAACTTGCTCTTAGTGAGTATTTTATTTTGTTATTATGATTTGCATGAATATTCTTAAATTTATTCTCAAGTTACATGAGTTGATTCANGCTTCATTCCTTGCCCTCCCCCTTCTCCTCCTCAGCCCGAGGTGCCAGCACAGATAGCACACTGTGAGCTGGCACTGAGATGCTTCCTGGAAACATTAGCTTTGTATGTGACAACATTTCCCTGAAGATCCGAGCTTGCTGCTTGTGCATTGTTTCAAACCAAACTTCTGGACCCTGGAAAATCTCAGGCAAAAGCTAAAAACTACCTCCCTGCAGGAAACTTGCACAAAACAAAGAGATACCCATGCCAAACAAACCTGTCTTCATTCTACCCAAACAGAATTTGGCAGCATTTAAAGAGACAGTGTCCATAGTAGATAGGTGAAGGGTAGTTAGTCACACCACTGAAAAGAACACACTGTGGGATCTTGAGAGGTGGGGCAGGTCCTTGTCATTGGTCAGAGATGTGGCATTTGGATTTATCTTTTCCCTTCCCTTTCCTGTGATTTCTTTGACTTTTGCCCAGAATGTCTGGTTAGGCTATAACTGCTTTGAATCCCAGCATTCTTCTTTCCTGACAGGCAAAGAGGACCCTTTTCTCCCTCAGGTCCCCAGAACATAATTTCTGTGCTTCTTGTTCTTGCAGCACCTCCATCTACTCTTACAAAACAAAACAAAGACAAAAAATATGAAATAATATTTTTCCCTTTCTTATCTGCAAATTATCAGATTTCATGCATATAATTCTTAATCAGGCTTGAAACAGAACCACACAGAGCCACTGATCATGCAAAATAATGTACCTATCTTGATACTGTCTTGTTTATTTTTATTTTAACATCAGTGAACCACTTAATCTTGATTTCCTAAGAAATTGAAAACTACCAAATTTTGATCTGCTTTCAACCTGCTCTGGTCCGGTTTCATTTGATTTTTTAGGAAAGACAGAGTGGTGAAAGAGAAATTAAATTGTTATAAATTGCTATTGAAGTATAATATAGAAGTTATTACAATTTTAAAAAGTTCTGATGGTTGCTGCCATGTTTTCTGCTCAGAAAAGATGACTGGGCTATGAGCTGAAAGAGAACTTTCTTGTCATTTCTGGAACAAAGTAGAATTCTTTAAAGTTTCCATATCATGCAAACTGTGCCTTTATTTGGGCATTGTTAACAAAGTCAATGACAGTGCATTACTTTAGCAGTTTGCATCAGCCTTCCAAGCAACATTTGCCTAAGGAAATGCAATGTTTAAGGAGATCTTGAGATCAATGACAAGATATATGAAATTCTAAGGTTTTCCTGGAAAAGAAGTAGCAATATAAACATTTGTAAGCATGACACATTTGATTGCACTTAAGACTTAAGCAAATACATTGTATCTTTTTATATTATTTATTTGCTGAATAATACTTTAATAAACTGCCAGGTCTAATGAAAATGAGGGAGAGGACTAAGTCAATGACTTTGTTAATTTAAAGATAAACCGTAATTACAAGGGGAGATATGATGCTGGTTTGTTTTATACGGCTGGCTATTCAAGTTACAGTTTTCTGTGAAGAACGCTCTTTTCTCCTTCTTGTGCCAAAAACGTTACGTATGAAGCAAAAATTGTGTTGTTCTTTCTGAGCAGAAAAAATAGTGGGTCATAGTTTTTCAACATAACCCATTAAAATTAGTGAGAAAAAACTCTTTCACAGATGTTGACTGCTGAGTGTCACAGGTTGGACTGAAATGTTAGTCCTGTACCTGTTCTTCTTACCATTTGTGATGAAATTTTTCCCATTAATTTTCTTGTTAATTCATCATACTTGAAACTGTGGATATTTATCTATCTATCTATCTATCTATCTATCTATCTATCTATCTATCTATCTATCTATCTACTTACCTACCTATCTAATCTATCATTTTTTGCTTCTAAATATGTTAGTGCAGAGTGGTGAAAGATTTGATGGTTTTTTAGTTCTTAGCATTCATTCATATTAGGGAAAGCCCAATTAATGCACTTGGCATGATTCATTTTTCATTTTTGATGTTTATCGGGTGCCAGATTTTGATCTGATCTATAACTGTAGAAATTATGTTATTTTAAAAGTATTATTATTATTAATAATAATATTATTACTATTATTATTAATTATAATAATTATTATTTGGGCAGTAGAGAAGGGGTTTTTTTTTTTATACTTATGCTGATGGTAGAATATGTTAGAAACTTAATATTTATATAATATGCAGCAAACATTTCCAAATTTCTCTAAGAGCAGTTATAACTCTATGGGACATTGGTTTTTTTTTCTCCCAGAAAAGCTCATCTTCTTGTTAATTAACTTTTTGGAGTGAAAAATGTCCAGCATAAATTTCATGAAATAATTTCTGATTGGACTCCATACAATAGAAAGAACTGCATTTTCCTAAGGACTATATAGTATTTTCACACACAAAAATATGCAGCCTGCCCATAACCCTAGCAAAATTCAATTACTCAGAGAGGTGTAAACCACATTTTATGAAAGCAATAAGACATGACTCTTGATGATTTCTGTTGAAGACTGCTACACAATTTAGAAGTGTTTTCAGCTCCACACTGAAGGCTGAGTGGATGTAACCAGCTGAGAAGCACAGTAATCTCCCAGAAGCATATTACCTAGAATATAGCTTTGCTATTCATTTAAAATTGTTTGCAAAAGCAATGGATTGGAATTATCAGAATGGCAATAAATTTAGCAAAATCAATAATGCAATTCTGGTGATTTTTACATGGAATATTGATGCAGGCATTACATTACTCACAACTCACTTGAGGAATGTCCATTACAGTTAGAAATTCTGGAAGTGTTTATTGTCTGTGTGATCCGTCACCTGAAATCTCTCCCCAGTCATGAAAGTATGAACTATTCTAGAAGTATCTTGTCTTTCAGATTAAACAGAAACAAACAGCAAAACTACCTCCAAAATAATGGGTAAGATTAAACTTAAAAAAAAAAAAAAGCTGATTGGTGTCTGCCTTCTCATATGTAGGTCAACTCTTTATGAAATAATTTTAGGAACTTGTAGAAATTATTCTATGTTTACTTTATCTGTGAGTGAAAAAATCTTCCTCTAATAAAAATCTTATTTTTCTGCTGTTCTGCTGCATTGATGACAGGAAGAAGAGCATTGAAGTAGATACATTATTAGTGGTATCCAGTGTCTAGATAAAAAAAAAAAAAGGTGGTTTTAATTTTCTTTCAGGTGAGCAGTGCTGAACCTTTCAATTCAGAATTATGGAATCAGTCATGATTTACCTTTGTAAGAAGCTTTACAAATGAAAGCAGAATTTCCAGCAGGCCAATCAATCCAGACATTCCTATTCCTCACCGAGCTTTATCCCTCACATGAACATTTGTATATGTATGAACACTGTGTGACAAATCCAGGAAGAAGAATTTCTCTTATTAGCATTGAAATGGGATAGTTTGGTGCTAAAAATATGTCTGCTACCATTTTCGATACATAATGCTTCTGTAATATTGGCCGAAAATTATTCATTCTAATAATAAAGTTGTATCAGTTATAAGTATAGACATAGTTGCATCCCCTAAAAACCCCCAACATTTGAGTCTCCTTAGGTAATATGGATGTATTAGCTGGTCTGTAATTTTAGTTTTTCTTGCTTTGTAAAGAACTCCATGGTGGTTGCAGCTGTCTGGGTAGAGTATAGCTGCTTCTCTCTGGCTATGATCTGTTTGTTGCTGGAACAAAGTGAAGTTGCTACATTTCAAAGTAAGCATAAGATCCCCCCCCCCATGCTGAATTATTCATCAGCTAACCTTCAGAATGTGATGCACAAAGTGTATTCTACCACACAGATGTCCTCTCTGTCCAAATATATAATGTGATTCTATTTTTATTGAAGGAATGATTATATTTTCCACTAGATTCTTGAACAGACACCAGGAAAGAACTGAACTGTAATGAACTACAGAGAATGAGTCTCTGGGCTGCATGAGGAGGAGAATTGTCAACAAGTTAGGGAGCAGAACCTTTCCCTCTGCGCAGCCCTGGGTCTGATACTTGGGCCCTCAGCACAAAACCATTTGGTCTGACTGGAGCAACTCTGGTGCAGGGCTACGGGAATCATTCAGGGATTCAGCTTGTCAGGTAGTGATTCTGAATATTTCTAAGCTTTGCTCTTAATGCTATTACTACTTCTAAACACATCAGAGTAGATCTCAAACAGAGGTGTGGCTGTCTCTCTCATCATAAACCCATTGCAGCAACCTCTTTGCAGAAGAGGTCTCAGGTTATATCTGCCTCTGTGTTACCTCTGCACTTTCTCAGGTCTTTCAGCCAGTTTAGGTTAAATGAACTGCTGTGAATGCAAGAACAGGGTCCCCACCAGCTGTGACTCCCTAGTGATGCTTTAAAATTGTTTTTACTCTTCAGCTTTTCTACAGCTCAAAATTAAGAGCAGAACATGGCCTGAATTTTCTCCCCTCTTATTTAAAGGAAAGTCTGGTATTCTTCTTCTGTTTCTAAACAGAACCATATGCCAAAATTAACACTAAAATTACTTTCTGAATACTTCTCAATAAAAGAGGATATTAATTTTTGTATGCTAAAATAAAATAAAAAACCAAAACATAATCTCTATTTTTCCCCAGTTTAAAAAGTTAATAAGTAAGGCAGACTCTGGGACATTGGAGTAAGTAAGGTCATTCTGCATAAGAACTCATTTGTCTTTGCAGTTTAAGAAAGCAGGAGCTGAAAATAATTACTATCTGCAGTCAGGAACTGTATATTTCCTGCTTTAGGAGTGACTTCTTTCCATAAAGTTGCAGGATCTTTACAGCCACTGGGTCTCCTTGTTGCTTTTGTCAAATCTGTTTGCAGTCATCAACTGTCCCAAAAGTTATTCAAGGATTTTCATAAATGCATAGAGGCAGCACTGGTTTAGTTTAATCACATTGGCATCATTTCATTAGCAATCAAGCTCAAATAAATAAATGTTCTTTGTTTGGCAAGTCACTTCAGAATGGCAAATCAATAAATTCTTACAGGAAAACATCACCATTTTTCAGAGCTGAGGTACATTTTGCTCTTGATTATTTGGAACAGAGTTGATTAAAAACTGATGAACCTTTTCCTTTCAAGAAGAATGGCTTTTTTTTTTTTTTTTTTTTTTTTTTTTTGTAATTCTTGGTGACCCAATTGAAAAAGCATTCAACTGGGGAGGATAGGGCAAAGTATAAGGACATATCATAAGTCGCTTGTATCATGAGAGAATAAATGACATAGGAAAGAGTCAGTAGCTCTTCATTTGATGTGTTTACTGCAAACTGGGGTATTAGTATTCCAGAATTCACTGCAGGTAACAGACTGACATGGTTGAGGTCAGAGTATGTGATTTGCTATTCCTTTGCTCCACTCTTTTAAATACTGTGTAGTCATGTACATATGTGAATTTTAGCTGACTGCACATACTGTTATAAATGTGGGAGGAAGATTCTCATATGGTGGTGTCTCTATGTTTTTTTTTGTTCAAACATAGATTTGCACCCAACTTGTAATAAATATTACTGACATATTAGTCTAAGTAGATTTCTCATAACTTGCAATTGTACTTCCCTGGTTGTTCTTGCATGCATATCTGTACATTTTAATTTTCTATTGGCAGGTTTGTTGTTTTTTTGGATTGTGTTTTTGTAGGGTTGTTGTTGGTGGTGGGGTTTTGTTTGTTTGTTTGGGTGTTTTGGTTGTTTTGTTTATTGTTTTTGTTTTTAAAATCTGTTCTGCTTGAAACCTGATTGATATATTAAGCATAAGGTAAGGTGTTGTATGTTTTAGCAATTTTTTTTGAAAGGATTTACACTATACAGAGAAAAATCTGCCAACATTATTTCTGTATTTTAAACAGAAACAAAAATTGTGAAATTATGTTTCCAAATAAGTTATCTTGCAGAAGGGCGCCATCTCTTCCTATTTTATTGTTCCAGCAGACTACAAAGATGCTCAGCCGGCTGAGAGCAGACCAACACACTAAGAAAGAACCCATAAACACTGTAGAGCACTCTTGGGTTGCCCTGTTACTATGAAATATAACTCAGGAAGGTTTAGTTGGCAGTTCTAACCTACTAATATAGTATAGTCTTAAAATGCATAACTATTTTTCCAGTGAATCTGTGTGCCTGGCAATAGTCATCAGCAGCACACAGAATGTGATCAGAACAAAAGCACTCGGTGATTTAGTGCAGCTGTATCAGATCTTACACATGTGAGTTTTATTAATGAACATTGTCTTCAACTTTTGCCATCTGTTTGAGAAAGGAAAAAAAAGAGTATTTCCAAAGTGACAATATGCAAAAAAGAAAATACAGTCTTACTGTCTGATTTAGTACCTATCTGTGTGGTTCACCCTCTTCTAATACCTGCAACTCTTTTCTTCCCACCATATGGGATTACACAGGGAAATTAGCAGTATACTGAAATTTGATCTTTAAAACTATTTGTGGTTTGGAATAGGGCTGCACACATCAGCTAGAGAGCAGGAAAATGTAGGGCACAGACAGTGATAGCAAGTAGAATGCAAAGGCATGATTAGGGCATAATTTATGTTTTCTGGCTCTCCTGTAATTTGCAAAGTCCTATTTTTTCAATTGCAACAAATATGTGAGCAAGATACTAAAATATTGCTAGATTGCCAGATGGCATGTAAAGTCTTATTTAAACTGGAGAAATTTAGCTATTTCAAGAAAAAATTCTCTTAATAACAACAAAATTGCCAAATTACCTGGATATTTAGGAAAACGCTCATTATCCCTATTATTATTTTTCACCATATTTTACATGTATCTCTGTATTCTATATTGTGCCCTATCAACCCTTGCCATTCTTCAGTTATTCCTATAACATCCTTGTCTTCAGTCTTCTGAAAACACCACTGTTCAAATATTTATCTTACTTAGACACCTGAAGGAAATGCATTTTTTCTGTGCAAGTGGGGACAGGAGAGGTTACAAGTGGGGAAGGAAACAATATAGATCTCCAGTTTGAATAAAGATCTGTCCAAAGGCAGCTCATGACATTTTGCTTCCAAATCTCTTGGAAGTGTACTCTTTCATTTAAATGAAATAAAAATAAATATTAATTTTGCTGATTGATTTCTAAGACTGTTTGCATTGAACTGATGTTAAAAAAAAATAAATATCCTTAAAGCTGAATAGAAATGAAATTTTTCCTCAGTATTATAAAGTAAGCCTTTGATAAGTCTCTAATATTACCTGTTTCTTTTAGGAAGATTTTGAATTTCTGAGGTTTTAGAATTCATTTGATTGTCCAAGTGCTATTTCAAGTTGTTTTTTTTTCTCACATACAAAAAATTGCACAAGAGAGAAGAATGAGATTATTTTCACCAACTGACAGAAAAACATGCTTGATTTTTTTTTTTTTTTTAAGTCAAGGGTTAGGTTTAGTGTTTTCAACCTGAACTATAAATCTCTACAGTCTGCTTCTTCAATAAAATCTGTATTGATCTTTCTAATGTGTGTCCTATTTACTTGTAAGTACTATTACTTCTAATGTTTGTCCTATATACTTGATATATATAAAGTATAATAAAATGAATGTACACACTCAAAAAAGGGACATTTACAAGTTTTTTAAAAAGCTTCTCTTCCGTTGTAATATACTAGAAAAGTCCTTTTTACATGCTAGCCATCAAGTGAGCACTAAAGTAAAAGAAAAGGAAAAGTACAATTATAATATAAGCCAGTTTTAATAGTCTTTATATCAGAATGATACATTATATAACTAATTTAATGTTACAGAATATTTACACATGCATAAGGTTGGTTGTCTTAGTACGTTAGGGGATTGATATATGTAGGCCCTGCTGTATGGCATTAACTTGTTAGATATAAATGTGCTGCATTTCTACACTGCTTCTAGGTGAATATGGGGGAAAAAAAGGGGAAGGATTAAATGAAAATTCCCCAGATTTCCTGCTCATCTAGGGAAACACCACATATCCAGGCCCACTCAGATTTATGAAGGCTGGACGTGAAAACATGCCACACAGTTGAGGATCATATTTTCTGAGCTGTGTTGTATCAGCTCTTTAAACAAGGGAAGATGTCAGTTCCTGAAACCCATGCTTTTGCAGTGCGTGTAGGCTGGGTAGTGGGTTGTTGTTTGGTTGGGTGGTTTTTAACGCTGAAGTTTTAAAGGGAGGCGAGGCTGTGAGCGATGCGTTATCAGTGGCCATACAATGTCATCAACCGCTGAAACACTGGTGTATTATCAATGTTATTCTCATAATAAATGAAAAACATGGCACTCTACCACCCGTGAGGAAGAAAACTCATTCTATCCCAGCTCAAACAAGAACACTTGCAGTTTACAACAGTCTCAAACTTTTCTACCTTGTGGGCTTGAGTGAATTTTTGTAGCCGCAATTCTCTTCACAGAGAAAAGCGGGGCACAACGTTTCCCACCATTTTTCCTGGAGAAGCATGGAGAGGAAACAATTCTTATCTCTACTTGCTGCTCCTGTGGTTTTTGCACATGGAGAATGTGTTAGGAAGATTGCTTACCTGAAGGGATTCGGTGATTAGATTCTGGTGAAGGTTGTTAATATTAATTGGCCTATTGGGTCAAAGCTGTGTCCTGACTGTTGGAGGCAGTCATGGGTTTTCTTTAGTAAGTAGTAAGTATGTAATATAGTATAGTATAGTATAGTATAGTATAGTATAGTATAGTATAGTATAGTATAGTATAGTATAGTATAGTATAGTATAGTATAGTATAGTATAGTATAGTATAGTATAGTATCTCTCTTTAATATAGTATTATTGTAATATAATATAGTTTTAATAAAGCAAGTGTTCAGCATTCCAAAGCCTTGGAGTCAGATGCCAATCATTTCCCTGGTCAGGGGTTGTCCTGGTTACTATAAATATACTTGGTTTCAATTTGGTATGTGGCTGAAGGCAGCCATAGGAATGCCCAGGATAAAGAAATTATTAACTGGAAGAAGTAACAATAATAATGTATTCCTTATTACTTTCATATATTTTAACTGAGGTGTTAGTGCAGTGTGGTCAGAGAGGAAAGGAAAAAAGGGTGCTCACTATTCCTCTAAAGATGCCATTAAATCAATGCTCTGTTTAAAACCAAATTTATGAGAATGTGTTTATATAGATTATAGTATGTTATAAGTAAATTACAATAGCTCTATGTGAAATGCAAGCATATTACTATATCTTCCTTTGTTATTACTTAGGAATTACAGCTGTAATAGCATAAGCTATTTCTTTGCCTTAGTGTTAGATACTGATTAATGAAAAATCTATACATCGTGCGCTGTATGATCTAAGGTCTTAAACAATATGTGGTCCAATATTCCAAGGGCAAGTTGTAGCTGAGGCTTCTGCTTATCTTTAGTGGATACCTCTTTTCAAGCAGCAAGCTATTTAAAATTTATGACTTACATAACTCTGTCAATATGTGTAGTTAAACTTCTGTAGCCAGTAACCATTATATTCATGCATCTGGAAATCATAGGCTTGAACTGATAAGGGCACTACTATATTGATCTCGCAGATTATCCAGAAAAAATTTTCTTTGCCAGATCCTTTGTTGTTCTGTGTGGTGAGCTTTTGACATCTCTCCCAAAAGAACATTGATCATTCAGTTTAGAAAGAAAGAAGCTTCTTTATAATCTTTTCGGGTACTTATTCAAAATGTGCATTTGCAGAGGTATGTTTTACACTGAAAACAATAGAAAAGGGTGTCAGTATTCTAAACACGTTGAGTGTTTTTCTTTACTGGACACAGCAAATATCCCTGCAGTCCTGTCAGCTGAATGACAATCTAATGTTTTTAAGACAATAAACAAAGAACTAACTTGTAATGAAGCAACCTTAAGATCAGAGAGTGCTGCTGTCTAAGGCTATGGAATATACATCTCAGCCAAGAAGTGCACAAATACATCTGGGACATGCAGGTCAGTAAGGGCTTCTTGGACATACAAGAATATTACAGACTGATCATGTACTGATTCAACAAACCATATAGGCTAAGATCCTATACTGTTGTATGAACTTCTTCTGACAGCTGTCCAGAGGCCCTTCTGTTTGTTTGAATTGTTCAGTCACTGAAATTGCTCTGGACTCTGCATAATACAACACAAAATGATTTTGTACTTACAGAGCTATCTTGAACCTCCCATCCTGCTGCTTCCTTCCTGCACACTTCTGTTCTCTTCATAAATCCTGCAATAATGTTCTTCCCTAAAAAGCTGATACCTACTTTCCAATCCATATTCTGCAAGGTAGAATGACAAGAGAATTCAGCATTATTTATGCAAATCTGTAGACAGAGAACTGATTTTCTCATGACTTGAAGTACCATACAAACATGCTTATTTCAAATACAGGGTAGCTCTGGAAAGCTGTCTCTAAGGATTGTAGGGAGTAATCAAGTTATATCAAGTTTTTAAGACTCTCGTTCAGTTAAAGTGTCTTTTAATAAAGTGTGTGAGAGAGGGAAGAGGAGATAGCTCTGACTGACTCAGAGACTTGAAGTTGTGTGATACAATGTTGTTGACGTGAATGAGATTGAGGTATAAATACAAAGTGATGAAAATGTACTGAAAGTGGCTGCTGTGTTGTTCATCTTTCTGTATGATGTGATATACAGTTAGGTTGTTTTGTGAGAAGAAAAACAAATGGAGCTTGACATCCCATCTCCCTGGTTCAAAATCTCCCCAAAGCATAATCTTACCTCTTTCTCTTTTATTGCACAAGAGAGAAGACAAGTCTTGGCATCCCTGCATACAAGGTGACTTATTGACTGGTGTCTGTACTTCCTAATTAACTAGTTTACAGCTGTCAGAATTATAGTATAAAGGCTGAGGTTCTCCTAATTTGCATGTCCATTATCCAGCTGAAAATTCCCATGGTAAATAATAATCTCTTAGTTTTCTGCCATACTTTTAAATGTGTCTGTTATTAGCAAGTGAGTTCAAAGGTGATGAGAAAGAAGTGAGTAGGAGCAGACTACATGTACCTTGAATCACTTCTCTTCTCCATTGGTACACAATTTGTCTTGAACAAGACCACTGTCTACAAGACACATTATATGTGAAAACTGCAAAATTCCCCTTCATTTGTGGACACACTACTGTGCATTTTTAACACGGAGCACCAGGTATTTTTGCAGTGAATTTCCTTATATTTGATCTTAATACAACTAGTTCCTCCTATTTTCTGAAATATCACAAGAAGAAAAGTTTATTTTCCTGGCTATCACAATGAAAAAGTGACCAGGGCTAAAAATATGAAGAAATTTATTTTAAAGATATCATCTCTCTGTATCAAGAAAATGCTTAGTTTCTTCTCTGATTTCAAAATACTTGTAACACTGCCAAGCCTCAAGTGTTCAGACTGAAAATTTCAATGCTGAGTGTGTCTCTCAGCAGGTTTTCTTTCTTAATGATTGTTCATCATTCTGTGATTTCAGAGAAGATGATGCAGGAAAAATATCTTGAGCCTGACTGAGGAGAGACGGGAAGACAAAAATTTATTCTTTAGCTGTAGAACTCTAAAGCAAAAACTTAAAATCTAACACCAATCCTAAATAAACTATCAAAAAGCTTACAACTTTAAAAAGTAAATGTATTTTTTCATAGAATACATTTGCAAGTGATTGAATTAAAGTAATTCAGGACAATTAAATAAGAAATCAGATTCACTAAATATCAGAAATAAAAATGTTACTCATTTGTATTCTGGTCTTGTTGGTAGTAAATACTGAATTTCCCTTTAGACTTTTTTTAATCAAAGTGCAGTATGCTGTCTTTGGTGATCAATGTCCATCAACTTCATAACATTACTGAGCATAAAATCAGTAAAAAGTATTAAGTGTTGTAAAACATACAGACTCTTCCTCTGGTTTGTGCATACTACTAATCTGCTCAAAATCACTATTGTGTGAAAAGCCAAGAAGAAAGGGTGTTCATAGTGAATTTATCAACATATTTATTTGTATGTTGTAATTGCTGACATTTTCAAATATTGATGTGTTGGTAGAGCTAAATTCAGAGTCTTAAGGCTAAAAGAGAGCTTCTTGGCAAACAAAATAATGGAAAATTGCAAGCCTGTCCTTTGGCTGTGGTTATGTGCTAAGTAAAAGCACATTGTCAGTCTCAGTCAGACACATGAGCCGTTTGTGGGCACGCTTTCTTGTGCCTTGTTTATCTTGCAATCTCAGGGTGCTGAGAACTCTCATCCTATGAGATACCATGACGTTAGTGAATATTTTCATTACTAGAACTGTAGGGAAGCCTTTGTCTTGACAATTACATTCAGTGAAATTCTTCTTTTGGAGGACTGGAAAATGGGCCTCTCTTGGATTATTCATGGAGAATTGACTGTTAATGTTCATCTTTCATCGTGTGGCTTTGAAACTGAGTATCTGTTCAAATGTTTTCTGATGAGTGCATATGAACATAGCCAGTCAGAACTTGCCTCAGATCAGTTGAAAGGGATCTTGACTGTTTGCTTTTAAATGGAAATTACTGTATTTTCTCTATGGTTGTAGTACAGAAATTCTGTTTTTCCTGTAGGTACTTAGCAGAAGACTGCAAGAATTTTACTATAGGCACTACACAAATCTAGTAATTTAATATGGTGCTATTTGAAAACCCAGTAGCTGGAAATTTAATTGATTAGTCTATGTCATGCAAGTGGGGGGAAAAAAACCCTTCAACTCTGTACATAAGAGGAGCGCACCTGTGTTCAAGGAGGAAGGGAAAACTTGTTGCTGTCACCTTTTAAGGATCAAGTAATTAGGGGTGGAAGAAGATGTGACTGGAGTGTTATAGTTTTCAGCACGCGTGGCCCTGGCCGTGTCACACTGTGTGTGCCTCAGCTGCCGGTGGTTTGCTGGGGCCATGGCATCCCTGCATGGCTGTGGCAGAGCTGGGAGGACCTTGTCTGGGAGGACCTTGTCTGGGAGGACATTGTCTGGGAGGACCTCCAGAGCTGAGCCAGGCAAGCAGGACAGCCACCGTGCACTGGTGGGGGTAACGCCTGAGGAGCTGGTTGGAAGTCACTTGGGCAGTTGAGAGGGAAAAACTGGATACAGGCAGGTGTGGATGGCAGAGGGGGAACTGGGCTGTGGGAGGATGTCACTTCAGCCCTTGCCACCTGGCCTACATCTGCCTGGCTGACACCCAATCTCCATGTGCTTTGACTGGAGATGGTTAATGCCAGTTGCTGACTGTAAATAACTTTTCTGTTGCTGAGTGAGTGTGTTCTGGTTGTCTCTCTGTAGAAGGACTTGGGGGCCCTTGAGAAGCAGCTCAGGGAAGGCTCCCTGTGCATGTGTGAGGTGCCAAACTGTGGCTGGTGCCGTAGGGTGTGAGGTGGGGATGGACCTGCTTGTCCCTCTCTGTGAGGATTTTCTTCCTGAAGCATGGAAAAATATTAGGTGCAGTGTCATATAATCCTTACTTTGAGGTGATTTAAAGTCATTCAGTTCCCTGAAACTCAGTAGGAACCCGTGCTCAGATCAGCACTTGTTGCCTATGGGCAACCTCATGAGGAGTGGCTTGCTGTGAGGGAAGTGATGCTCTGTGATGAACAAGAATAGCAGGGATGGAAATTAAAAAAATAATGGTTGCCCAATCTACATGCTGCTAATTATTCTGTTATTAGTATTTGGAATTATCCTCCCCCACCATCAGCACATTTATTGATTGCTTTAGTGTATGAATGAAGATGCTTCTATTAATGTGTGTTTGATATTTTAAATTAAATATTTGGCATTTATTACAGCCCATATTCTTATGCCTACAACTTTTAGACACTGGTAAAAAGCAGAAAGAATACTGGGGACCTCAAAGAGCAAATGGCAAAGAGTGAATCATAATGTTAGCAATAAAAGTGTTACAAATTATTCAAAATTCAACTTCTGTCTATAGAGACATACATTTCTCATTTTGAAAGCTGTCATAATGTTTCTGAGGGACCATGATTCATACTGTATGTTTATCAAAACTCCCAAGGATCACACCACGTTCTCTGTGATACTGTGGGCTGCTGCATTTTGGTAAAGATGCACCTTTGCAACTTTGAGAAGGAAGAAAATGGGGGAAAGCTGTGTGGGATTCTGTGTGGTCCACAGTACAAAAGCTGAATCAATAAATTTGCAATTTAGAACAATTAATTTGGGGCAAATTCAAAAGCACATATTTTTCAGAAAGAGTATTTTTAAATGCAACTTTTTACAGAAAGACACTTTTCATGCCTGTGTTGCAATATAAATAGTAAAAAAATGTTTAATGATGGCAAAAAAAATGAAGCATAAAAACTGTTCATAATTCCTATTATATAAAATTCTTTTGTTCATTTATATCAATTGATATTCAGTTAATGATGATATTAAAGATAATACTAATGTATTTGCATAGGATTTTGAATCTGCTATTAGGGTTCATTTTTTTGAAGGCGAAAGTTACTGAGATTTGCTGTAATTGTTTTGTACCACTATGTGGGCAAATAACCTGTCATCCAATATGAGTTCATTCCAAGCATTTGTGGAGTAATATGCCTTCCCCTCACACATATGAATTTGAATTTTTTGCAGCATAGCTGTGCAATGAATGTGCTGCATGCATATATCTTTCCAGGTGTGCATCTCTTATCTTGTAGAGAAGCCACTGGAATGTCCTGCTTTCATTGGCCTGTCTTACAGAGTTTTTATCAGAGGAAAATGTTTAAAACTGCTCCCCCTCCCCCGCTTCAGAGTGATAACACTTTAAAGAATCAAAGCTCATAAGAGACATAAAATCATAACGCTCTTTCTCCTTGATATATATGAGATAATAGGCAGCATATATGCAGAGCTGACTTTGGGTGGAATAGTCTGTGTCTTGTAACAAAATAATTTCTTGTGACCTCTTGATTCACAGATTGTATTAATTCCTGATGAATAGTATAAGCCAAGACAGAGTAATCATGGTAACAAAAAAACTGATGTGAAGATATTTTCAGAGCAAGAAAGGCACAGTTTCAGTCTCTAAATAAATCGAGGGAATTGGAAGCCATTGACTGGGTCATAAAGTCCACCAGGGACACTGGCCAGGGCAACTGATGTGAAGTGACAGAAGATCTATCTCCTGTCCTGGAGACATGGTGTCCGATCCATAACCCTGAGAGAGGGATCATAGGCCTGATCCCTGCTGCAGGAGTCCTGAAGACATTGTCAGCACAGTACTCTTTAGCAGGTGAGGGAACTGTGAGAGACTGAAACAGTTAATGGCTCAAACATGGCTAGAATCACTGAAGGACTTTGCTTATTGTAGGAAACTGTGCAAAAAAGTGATCACTCGTCTGAGACCACCAAAGCCCACCCTCCCAAATATGCCTTCTGATGGAAGTTTGGACAGTAAGTTAAGCCCCCTGACACCAATTTGAGATAAGATAAAGGTGACACTACTGTCCAATTATCTCAGGTCTAGGAAGAAGTAAACAAGGCTTGGGGAGAGAAATGTATTCACAAGGAAAGCCAAACTCAGCAGCTGTGCTGAAAATCAACTCTGGTTGTGTTTGAGGGGGAGGCCATAGCTCACAAATTTGGTTGGTGAGAGTGGGTTTACACAGTTTCTCCCCACAACCAAGGGGGACAAAGAGAGGTTTTGGTTGTGTGATGGCAAAACATATGGTTTAGAGAGGTGAACTACATCACCAGAGTTACAATACAGATAAGAAGCAGACCATTTGGAGAGTCCTCCCCTACACAAACTGGCTCAGTTTTAGAAGACCCTCCCTTGTTCCACCCTCACCATGAAGGTCACATTTACAAGGGACATTCACGTGAGGGGCAGTTGTCCTGTCTTAGAAGTTGTCATAAGCTATCAAAGGCACCTGAAGCACCCCACAGACTCGTTTCATAGGCATTCCACCAGAGGACTGCACATGACCCAAAGTGTTTCAACAGATCCAGAGTGTGATGCAAAAGACAGTGTAAAACTTCCCCCATAGGGCAGGTGCTTGGACATTCCCATGTATATCTGAACATATATTAATTCATTGTATATTCATCCATATAATTTGCAGGAACCCCTCCATGCCTCCCATCCTCACTGAGAAGATCAGAAGAGGATCAATGGGATGCCACTGGATCCACAGCAGGGATGATTATCTTATTTCTTAATCTGTGTCTGACACTCTCTTTCTCTACCCAGTCTCTCTTTTCTGTTTCTTTCTGTCTCTCTACCTCACATTTGCTGTTAAATGAAATCCATACTATTGACTTCAACATATGGTCTCATTTGCACCTTAATTTGGGTAGAAAGATGTCTCAATAAATGTAATAATCAGATAATAACAGGAACTCACAGTGGGGCATTCTGCTGATTGTCATGCAGAAATGGGCCTTTAGGAAAGTGTTATTGATGTGGGCAGGTGGGCTGTATTAGTTATCTTATTGGATTTGTGCAAAGAATACTAAGATCACCTGATGAAAATATTACTCCTTCAGTCATGCACTTCTGGCCATACAGATTCTGGAAAATCCTCATTGTAAATGGTATGATTGCATTCAAGAAGGTATTCAATGAAAATAAAAAAAAGCAAGCTCTCTGAGATACTACCTGAGGACTAGAAGAAAATGAAAAAGTTGATGAAGGAGCTAATAGTATGTTAAGTAAAGAGAAGATAGATACATAGATAGAAATTCCATTAAATTCCCAGTAAATCAATACAATAATAGCAAAGAGGGGAGAAGAAAAAGGAAGAAACATTGTCAAGAAAAAAAAAAGTTAGAATTTTTTTTATATATGCATATGACATCAAGGAGAGCAAAGGTAGATAGGAGTACCTCCTGGCAAGAGATTATTAGAAAAGGAATGTAGCTGTGACATTCACATTGTGAGAAGGTCAGTTTAAGTTGAAGAAATACCTAAACATAAACCCAAGAATTTCCACTTATTGATTTTCCTTCACTGTGCATAAGGATGTTATACTAACTTTAGGAATCACAATTTGAATTTTACACATGAGCACAGAATGGAAAAAAAAAGGTTTTATCTAAGCCTGTATATTGTCCCTGCAAAGTCCCAAATAGAAAAGAGCCAACTGCATGCACTTGCCTGTCTCTACTGATACAGTTGTTTCCCACATTTTGTGTTTCCCACACAAAAAGTCTACTCTTTTTAATGACTTCAGTTTTTTTAGCTGACAATATCATACAACATTATGTCTGCCTATGCACTATATTCCAACTCAAAAAAAAGGTCAAAATTAACTGCCAGTTGTCATAATACAACACAAAACCTTATTTTTTATTCTTTAGCCAGTACTACCAATTCTTGCTGAATGCTAGGATAATCTGTGAGATATTTAAGAAGAAAGTGGAGCTCAATACTTTCCTGCTTTTACTGAAGCTGAGTAAATAGCTTCCCAGGGGCCCCTCTAAAAGCAAATACATCAACTTTCCTTCTTTCTTGGGTTACTCTACTGCTGTTTAATCTTTGGGCTTTGTAAACTGAGAGTCAGAACCAGGAAGTCACAAACATTTGCAAATCAAGTGATGTTAACAAAACAAAAAATTGGGAGAGAGAATCTCCTTAATTTCTTCCCTCTGAACAATTATTTGAACTGTTCCAATACAATAATCAGAGCTGTCATTGTAATAATAGAATGGGTTTGGCTTGCAGAGATTAAAGTCAAGAGTGGAAGTTAAAAGGAGGCAAGGTTTAATCCTGTGTCTGTGATTAATTAGGTTTCTGATAGGTTTACTCCATAGACACAAGCAAGTAGTCACTGGTTATTGTTGTCATTATATGTGGCTTTACTGCATATAGCACAGGGCTTGTGCAGATTTTTCTGGTGAAAATCAGTAAGCAAGTTGCCTCTGAATTTCTTGCAGGTAAATGTTAATAGGATCAATTTTGAAGAATTTTCTTCCTCTCTTTTGCTGAACTAAATAAAATTACAAGTTATTTGAAGTAAAAAATGGCGATGACTTTGGAAGTGATTTTCGAAAGGAACAAGTGGGAATCCCCCCCACTTAACTGAACTGCATAGCAATCAAAGCAAATCCATGGGTGATGAGAAAATAACAGTCTAATGCAATAACATTTGTCACCTCCAATGTAAATTGTCATTGAATTCTTACCTGTATGTTTCTGTAGGTTTTAACATCTTAGGTTATAACTAAAACATAGTGTTAGTTATATTTGGCTTTTTCTGACCCTAAATTTATGGTTCACACCTAATTTTTATTTTAGAATTACTCTAGTGCAATAGTTAGATATGTATATCTTCAGGAAATTTGAACACCCGTCTTAGTGTCTTTTTGTTGACTGTGTCTGTAAAAACTCTTCTGCCTTTCATGGATTTTTTGAGAATTGTGATAACCGAAAATTCCCCTTCGGCATGTTCCTTCTACCCTATCCCCCATGCTAACAAAGGCATTTACATTAGAGAGGCTTCTTGTGGAGAACTGTATCAGTGACATTTTGTGACTGAGAATACCATTCATGCTACTACAAGAGAGTTCTGGTGCAGCAAGTTCATAAATAACTGTGATTGCATATTCAACTTTCTCTGAAACTCATTTGCAAACACATCCTTCAAGTCCCACACACCATGTCAGTTCTAACGACTAAGAAATAAGTACTGAAAATGTATGATGTTTAGAGGCTCAAACTGGCTCTTTTCTTGCTCCTTCTTTTGTTATAACAGTTGTTAATGCTGGAGATTTATGCCAAAGGAGTAAGTAGACAAATCTCACTGTTGCAAAGGAATTACCAGGGAATGAAATGCTTTGGCATATTACTGTTAAATTTCAATATTGTGCATGCACAGCGTGTTGTGCCAGGAGGAAAGGGAGTTGAAACATCCGTATGCAAATCTGACTGCATATTTTCAGTATGAACTTCACCTCTCTGTTGAATATATAAGAAGCAATATTTAAGATGTTTAAGGGTTTTTTTTAGAGTAAGAGAGTAACAAAATAACAAAATCTTACCTTCTTTAAAATGTAATATAAATGGGATATGCACAGCACAACGTACCTATTATGGTTTGAATTACTGCATTTTTCAATTGTCTAGGATAAAAAAAAAGTGAACTTTAAAAATATCAGAAAAAAAGCTGGTTTTTTCTTACTCTAATTTTTGGCTGTCTGCATAGACACAAGAAAGTTTAATTTTGCAATACTTTAAGAGTTTGCTTGGGAACTGGATTAAATTCTTTACTCACTTGCATTGCAACCGTGAACAAAATGCAAGACATTGTTGAGACATACTTATTCTACAGTTGTATAAAACTAGGACATGATTTATTGAAAAGAAATTAGGGATATAATTAGCTTTTTAATTCCATATATTCATGAAAATCACACATAAAATATGTATTTTGCTGTATTTGGGAATATTTAGACTTCACCAGCACTGATCCATTAATTTATATTTATGTGCTTTAGGTTGAAAATTTTGCACATCATAAATTGCTTACATGGATCATGAAGGACTATAAACTGTAGAGTAGTCAGAGATGAATAAAGTCAGTGTGGTTTCCAGAAGTAGAAAGCAATTATTTGATTAAGCTACGTGTTTTTCTCAATTAATTTTATTTTACCTCCGTTTTTCTGCTAAGAAAGTGATACTGAAAAAGAAGAAATCCTTTAAAAGTTCCCTAAGTCACTGTTACATCTTCAGTGGCATGCACTGAACAAAATATTTATCCTCTAGGAGCTTTGCTATATTGAATATAGCAAAATGCTTTTTTGTTTGTTTGGGTTTTGTTTGTTTTGGTTTGTTTGTTTTTTGATGGATTGTGGTTGGATTTGGGTGGGGGGTTTTTTGTTGTTTCTTTTTTTTGGTGTGTGTGTGGTTTTTGTTTTGTTTTGTTTTGTTTTGTTTGGGGTTTTTTTTTGTTTGTTTGTTTTGTTTTGTTTTTTGGTTTTTTGTTTTTTGGGTTTTTTTTATTTTGGTTTGGATTTTTTGTTAAACAGAAAACCAAACAAATGAGTAAATAAAGCTTGTGTCACGCAACTATTCTGTACATATACAAGCTGTAAAGTTTGGAACAGTCAAATAGCTTTATGGAGAAGTTTGTCTTCACCTTTTAATCTTTCATTTCACCCTTTATGTAGCCTTGTCAGAGGCAACGGAAGAATAATTAATCCTGATAAATTATAAATAACAAACTTATAAGAAAAGGGTATGTGTTATTAAAACTGCTTTTTACCTCTGTGTTTTACATACTTTTAAATCCTTTTCACCATAAAATTATACGATGCATATCCTCTCTTTGCAAATTTATTTAGTGTGAAGTGCTATATTATGTTATAAATATTATAATTTGTCCTAAGGATGAAGGTGAACCAGGAGTTTTGAACATAGAGTTCTGGGGAAATATCTTAATAAAACACAGACATGAAATATTTAATTACTATCAGTAATATGATTATTAATGCTTTATGCCACTCAATCAAGATGAAAATTTTCCAAAGGTATAAAAAAAGGAAGAGGCATGAAGGCCTGATTTGGCCATGGGAAAATTTAGGGCTGAGATAGCCAAAAGAACAAAACTATACCTCTCAGTAACCTAAAATCTTTATAGTAATGTAGAAAAAGTGGGATGGGTCTACCATGTGTTTAATAACTTCTGTTTTACACTCACAGACATAAAACCAATATAAAATATCAAATGACTTCTGCACAGTGGACTTGGGGGAAAAGGACACTTGCTCAGGTTGTTGATGAGTCTGGCTCCTAGATGGCAGCCAGCCCTTTACACATAGTGGGCTTGGCTCAGCCTTCTGCTCACTCTTGGACATCAGCCTTCCTAAGGGGTTGTTATTTCTACCACTAATTGCTATCCAGTCTTGGAGGTTGGCATAAACAGCCTTGTTGATCACCCCAAGAAAATTTTCTTGGATTTTGCCATAACTAAACCAAGCAGCTGGTACTATCATCAAACATGGTATGAGCATCTAAAATTCTTCAATCTTTACTGTTCATCTTTGTTTCTTTGTCATGAATAGTTAAACAGGGGCAGATACAGAGATCTTTTGAGAAAGTTTTTCCTGCAGCAATTGCCTGAATGTTGCTTCCTTTATTAGGGCACACCAGAATCATCAAACCTGTTAGACCTGGGAAGATGTAGTCAAGGTTTTACTTACCTGAGCACCAATTTTGGGTAGGCTTCCTCCTGTAATATTTTTCACACACTGTTTTTTTTTTCTTGACTTAAGAACTTTCCAATCCTCAGACTGAAAGACACATAAAGTAAAATTTTCTATATATCTTTTCCATATTTTGATGAGTTCCATCTATGGTTTAGAAAGTCATTAAGCAACATAAAGATTTGGATGACATAAAACCATATGTCACAACCACATGACTTCACAACCACATCACTCTCTGTTAGGAAAATGAATGATTTTCTGCATCTAAAAGCCTGCCCCTAACTAATTGGTAGAGAGCTTAAAGTTATCATCACCAAGTTCTGCCTATTACAAAGTGAGTGGTTTGAGGTGCTAGAACAGAGCGTCACAGTTAGAAGAAACTTGGCTAAGATATCTGAGCTTTTTGGCAGAAACATACAGGTATGTTTCCAGACAGCTGCCCTAGAGGAAAAAATTAAGGTTTTTCAGCTTGAAACAGATAAATGAGGACACCTGCCTTTTAGAGTGTGACACAACTGTTATATTCTAGTTATCATTAAAAGTGCAACATTTCCCATATCGGAAAAGACAAGGAAATAGGAATAAAGATTACATAGGGTTCATGCACACACGCACGCACGCACACACACATGTATGAAACTTAACAGAAGGGTGAATTTTCCCAGATTTTGTACATATAAGCATATTTTTTATTTTATTAATGACAAAAGACCTGGAGGAAAAGATGGTGTATGCATGATTCTAGATGAGGTGTTTCATGTTGACATAAAAATACACGTTTTTCTATACGGTGAAGATATCTGAACTTCCATTGAAGTCTTTATAATTGTGGTCCAAACAACTCCATTCCTGTCAGCTACTCGCTTTTTCATAGGAAAGATCAACCTTATCATTTTTGTCCCCACCACTTTCTGTCCAGAGTATCTCTGTGTACACTATTTTCACAAGCTTAAACTGGGTCCTCAGTTTCCATTGTGGATTTTCTGTCTATTTTTAAATTGTTAGCCACAATATAGGTGTTTGTTTTGTTTGTTCAAGACTTAAAATATCTGGTAGAAAATGGCTGATATATTTGCTTTTAAAGTTTCTTCTTGTAAAAAATTTCTGGCAAGTTGGCAGAGATGGCCTTGGAGAATATATTCCATTGAAGAGTCCTTTTGTACTCCTTTTACAAGATTTGTCCTGAAATGATCTACTTCCTGTTATTGACTGAAGTAAACACAGTGGTAGGTACAATCACAAGGGTACACATCCACTGTGCACCAAAGACCAACAACTTACACACAACTGTCCTGCACAGTTTTGGTAACCCAAGCTCATTTTAACCTCCAATTTCCTTCTTGTTGCAAGAAAATGTTACCTTTGTTACCTTAAAATCTGTTTTCTTCCTACCCAAGATGTTTGAATTCACTGTTCTCTTACAAAATATGATTTGTTTTAGAATGTTCCTCTGTAGTAACTTCATCTGAAAGGATCAGGCTTCAAAGGCAAAGAATCAAAGTTTGTTTCTTTCCAGGAGGAATCAAAGCTTGTTTCCTTTCCAGGAGTCCTTTTCTTCAAATATTCCTGGTGTTTACAGTCTGTGGGAAGTGTTCCTTGACACTTGATTTAGTTTGACAGTCTGCATCTGAAAGGTGAGACTCTTTTTTGTGTGTCCAAAATTTCAGCTTGGGATCAGCATTCTGAGTGAATGAGGATGGAGCATGAGGGTGAAACAGACTTGTTTATACCATTCTGAGACTTCTCTGTGGTTTTGTGANTTTTTACATTTCTTTGTGGTTTTGGGAGGGAAAAAAAAAAAAAAAAAAAAAGAAATCATCTACACTGGAAAAGAAAAAAAGAAGAGGACAAAAGCAGTGGTCAATTGTATATTTCCTGTATGAAAATGTTGCATATAGAACAAAAAATATGTTTTTCTAGTCATGAAAGGTATGAACTTGATAGAAACATAATATTTCTTTTACATTGTTTTCAATTTCTTTTTACTTTTGATGCATACCTAGATGCTTGACATGCGAAAAATGCAGGCTATTTTAGGCTAACTCAGTCTTTACTGACTCCATGGAATACAAGTCATTAGTTCTTGGCTTGTCTGTTTGGTAACTTTTCTGGCAGTCTACTAATTGGATCCCTCTAATAGAAATTACAAACAATAAGTTAAATTCAGTTCCAGTATTATTAAATGCAAAAATTCTATTTCCACAAAGATGGTAAATTTCTAATTGAACTTTTATGCATATGTTTGATTTTGATTATAGCAAATTACTCTTGCCAGAGCTGTTAGCAAAAGCAGAGCAGAAAGCCCTAATTAAAAGAGTAAAACTTAGAACTTCATTGCAGCCATGTCTAGACATGCTTGATAACAACATAAATATGGGAATGTGTCATGATTAAAGCATTGTAAAATACATGAATGCTATTTATCATTCACTTCCAGAATGAGAAATCCAATTTAATTAAATGTTGATCCCATTTTACTGGACTTCATAGGCTTTGATTCCTACTTCAATTCCATATTTTATTTTGCATTCTGTGTCTTTTGATAACACTGTCCTCTAAGTGTACCACATTTATTATAGTAATCGTTTACAGAAAAAAATATACAACTTTTAAATAAATTAGCTCTTTTTAAAGCTACCATAGTATGACAATTACCAAAATTATTTTTAAAAGAACATCATGATGAAAGGAATATAATTATTCCTCTGGGTTCAGGTGTTGCTGGATATGGTACAATCACCTTGATATGTCTGTGACTTGTCTCTAGTATCTGATTGCACAGCTGGCATTAGCTGCTTCAGAACAAAAGAATATCATTCTAAGAATAAAACTTTCTCACAGTGGAGTATTACAAGCTTGTAAAATTACATTGTTGGCTCTTTCTGTCATCAAGTTGGAGCATTTCAGTGTCAATGGGGGAGAATACAGGTACTTTCCCAATTTAGGCAAAGAGTGTATTCTCAGTGGTGCCACTATATCCAGTCAGATGCTGTGTCTCAGAATTAAGTAAAAACATTCTGAATATTTAAATACATAAGACTGGTAATATATATGATTTTTGTAATACACTGAGCCAAGGAAAGCAAGGGTAGAGCCAAGGACATATTTTCTTCTTAGCTGCCTAGCAGATGAAAAGCAAACATGAAAGACAAATAGCAGTGCAGAATAGCTTAATGTCTTCCTAAAATGGTACACCTGTTAAGGAGAATAAGTCATCCTTTATGACTCCTGTAAAATAATCTCTTAAATTATTGCATTTTTGTTTAGTATTTTCTAAATAATATGCTCATCATAACTTACCAGAACAACTTCATGACTGGCTTAAGTTTACAGGGTACTATGACTAATAGGTAATGCAGAAGAGTCTATATGAAGTTTTGACCAAAATAGGGAATGAAATAATTTTGTATTAACACTTAAGTATGAGACTTATATTTCTTACTAAATATAATTATAATTTAGAAAGGCAGTTAGTTAGCATGGTATCAAAGCAGTATTAATCTGATTTTTTAAAGATTTGGTATTTAATGTTAAAAGGTCAATGTAATCTACTTTAGTTGGGCCTAATGGTTCATATGAAAATTCTTTTCCTGGCTTTTAGTTCTTTCCCTTTCAGATATATTTCAATTATTTAATTACAATTTTGTTATGCATTTGTATCTTTTACTCAAAAGTAGTAAAACATCTTCAACCCTAAATCTTTTCTGGAATATTTGTTTTAAGAGTATTTGAAAGAGACATAAAGGAAGGTCCTTGGTAACTTTTAAGAAGTATCAAATATAGGAAGAATTTATACTTAGTAGACATCTAACATTAAACAAGAGAAACTTTGTATTGCCATATTCATAGTAGAATAATGATTTAGCTTCAATTTTTTTTTTTATTTAGATACACACACATATATATATATATACATACAATTTATAACTCATCTTCCACATTTCTTCTGGAGAATTAAGGTTCTATGGTTTACCTAAGCTAAATTTTTGACAATTTCAAAGTTTAGAACTCTTTCTACTCTTGCTTCCAAGGTTACCAAAGAACATCTTTTTTATTCTGGATGCTAAACTGCTTTCCTGTTCTGATATCCCAAAATGAATTAGCTCAAGAATTACATCCTCTAATTGCACCAGAGGTACAATATTTCAGCTTAGATGCTTAGACCTTTATTAGATGCTTTTTTGTAGGACAGTGAATTCACCAGGAAACAATTGGAGTACAAAATTGTGCTGCGGGTAGCCATATCTTAAAAGTAACATTTCTACCTTGCATTTTTCAAGAATTCAATCTGAAAATTGTCTGGTTTTAAATGCTTTGACTTCAAAATTATTTTCTTTTTTTTTTTTTTTTTAAGGAATATGTACATATTTCTGGTTGTTGCAAGAATTTTGCAGTCAAATCAGTATTAATATGGACTTTCCAAATTAGAGCAATAGAAAGATCCCCTAGGATCTCTGAGGATTTTAAGTCAAGGTTATAGTTACTGCGTCTTCTATTTCAGACAAGCTAAACAAATATTTCTCCTGATTCTTGGATGTGATTAATCAAGTATGAACTTATTATAATGGTTTAAGACAATCTTCCTGGTGAAAAAAAAAAAAAAAAATCCTTACCCCCAAACTATTTCAAGTTGTTACTAAAGTGCTAAATAATTGATTTCTACTAACCCTAAAGGGTTTTTAAGCTTTGAAACAGGCTGTCCAGAGAAGAGGCTGAATTACCATCCCTGGAGGTATTAAAAAGACATGTGGATGTGACACTCTGGCATATGGTTAATGTGGTGCACTTGGCATTTCTGGATTAACTGTTGAATTATTTTGTCTTGAGGGTCTTTTTCAACCTAAACAATTCTATGATTGTAAAAAACTGACAAATACGTCACAGGATTTTCAGTCCCTGGATGAAATTTCCCATAGGGGCATCAAAGCATATGGTTCTGAGATTTGAGCCTTAGTAGTACCTAACAAAGTCTCTCCTTGATAATGAAGGATAATTTGCAAGGCATTTCAGAAGCTTGTATTTGGCATTACAAACACATGCATAAGTGAAATTCTGTTCTATACAGTAACACTTTGAAAGTGCCTTGCTTGTTTAAACATACCATTGGGAGAAACAATCTGTTTTGCTAATGTGTTAAGCTCTTCAAAAAAACCCAAGCTTCCTGGTTTAAAATTCATAGTGTTTTTTTAATGATACCTCACTGCTGGGAGATGGGGAGTCTGCTCTGGTGCTTTGCTGCAGAGCTTGTTTGGGAAGTGCTGACAGGTAACCTACTTTTCCATTCCAAGGAAGCACTTGGAAAAAAGAGATACATTTTCATTAGTGCTAAGTGGTAACTGTTTCAACAGAGATTCTCTTATTCATAACAACTGTGAACCTAAAACTTCCCAAAACAAAGCCCTGTATATGGTGGCCCTAGATTACATTTTCAGTCCCTCGTATGAAGCCCTGCATAAAATCATAGAATCATTTTGCTTGGAAGAAAATTTTAAGGTCATGGAGTTCAACCATTAACCAAGCACTACCAAGACCACCACTAAACCATGTCACTCAGTACCACATCCACACATCCTTTAAATACCTTCAGGGATGGTGACCCAGCCAGGCAGCTAGTGCTAATGCTTGACAAACCTGATAAATGATAAAACTACCCACAGAGAAATAAAAATTCTAGTTTAAACAAATGTATCATGGTGTGGCCCCAACAGTTTCTGATTGATTTTTCCCTTTATGCATTTATTAAATACTTGCAGTTGAGTTTCTGCACTGTTTCTCTGATTGAAGGAGAACTAGAGGGTGTGTTTGTGGCTGATTGCAACTCCTGATTGATAGGGAGAACGACAGATTGCTATTAATATCAAGTCAACTCTTTTTAGGGAAATATGCCTGACAAATACTAACAGTTCTTATCAAGACAGTCTCTTGTTTATTGCAAGACTGATTGCTTTAAAACCCACACTGAGAAAAAAAAAATAACTTTGATACTTGCATTATCTTTTATATAACCCCTTCCAAAAACTATTTAACATGATGGTTTAGTGGAAAACTTGTAATATGCAGATGACAGAAAAGAATGGTATCAGGACAGTGTACTTTGATTATAATGAAAGTATGCTTTAAAAGAAGAGGCACGATGTTTAGGAAATGTCATAGTCCCTTAACCTGTGCTATTTAAAAGATAAGGATATTGATTGGTAATGTAGCTCACACGTTTTTGGCCAGAAGAGTATGATTATTTAAATGACATTACATAGCAGAGCAGGCAAGGAGAAAAAAAAAAAAAAAAAGGGGGTTTTCAGAGATGTAGATGGGAAACTAGAGATTTTTATTTGCTGCTGGCTTGTGGTTATATATGTTATATAATCAAAAAATATTCAGAGAAAAGACAGTCCTCCAGTCTCAATATCCTGCCAGAAAGAAAAGCAAAGCCATGCTGATTCCTAGTCAGGAGATTTACCCAGTCAATATGAATTCTCAGGTTATGCTAGGTTTATTTGTCTGTTTTCTGATCAAGTGGAGTTCATGTTTCCAATTTATTTCTACAGCTACTGGACTAAATACTGTCTGATTTACAGCCAAAATGCATATATATTTTATGCTGGAAATTATTTTAGCCTCCCTGCACATGATGAGAATCACAATAAAATACAGATTTAGAGGAAGAACCTGAGTTTTCAACTGCATGGCAAAAACTCACTTTTACCTTGGGCATCTGGACATTTGTGTGGCTTCCATTACATGATGGACTCCTTCATGCTCAGTAGGATTTTTGTTGAGCAATGACACAGTTAGGGCAGCTCTTCCCTGGGTGTGGATAAAGAAGTGCAGTTTCAGCAGGGCTGTGTGTTTTGGACAAACAGACATAAGAAATCATACACAAACATTTTTATTGCACATGTAAATGCTGAGAAATCAAAAAAACCCCTCAGGAATCCCCAAACATGAAGACAGTTTTATCTGACATATGATAACAAAACAGGATTACCCACTGCCAAATATCTAGACAGAAAAACAACCTAATTTAAACATGGCAACATGTATTTCTGAATATGTGATGTACAAGTTCTGAAGAGAAATGATGACAACAGGCAGCAGTATGTCCAGAAATGAGATCACACCATCTGGATCCTGGTCTGTATATAGTCAGCACTTAATTTTGAGAGTCTCTTCCATGTTCTGGAAAGGTACCCCAGAGGCCCTGTCTTTGGATTAAAGAGTGCTGGACATCCAGTGGAAAATGCATTTGTTTTTGTACTGCTTGAAGGTACAAAAGCTCAAGGGAGACATGTTCCTGTGCTGTAACTTCCACAAAAGGTTTTGCTGGAGCAAAAAAGTGTAGAGTATATAAATCAGATGTGCTGCTTCCTCCTACTCCTTTTCCCACTGGATTAGATAATGATGAGAGAAACAATGTTATAACTGCTATCATTTCAGGCACCTTGAGTACTTCTCAGAAGTTATCAAAACAAAATAAAAGGAAATTTTTAGGGACACATTTAAGAATTAGAACTCAAGTGACTGGGGACACCTTAGAGCAGTCTTGCAGTACCTGAAGGGGGCCTACAAGAAAGGTAGAGAGAGATATTTCACAAGGGCCTATATTGATAAAACAAAGGGCTTTGAGCAGAAAGAGTAGGTTTATAAAGGAAGACATTTTTTTCTCTGAGTGTGGTGGGGCACTGAAGCAGGTTGCCCAGAGAGGTCGCGGATACACCATCCCCAGAGGTGTTCAAGGTCAAGTTGGATGGGACTCTAAACAACTTGTTCTAGTGAAGGTGTTCCTGCCCATGGCAAGGGGGCAACCAGATGATCTTTAAGGTTGCATCCAAACCTAAACCAGTCTATGATTTTATGACCCACAATGTATCAAGTCATGTCAAGACTATAATCAGTTAAAAAGGTATCCCTAAAAATTGCTAGTTCATTTGAAATTGTAGGTGCCTCCTTGGAGTCAAAGGCTCCTGAAATTGAAATGCTTTTTTAACTTCATTTACATCCGGATACCGTGAAGGTAATCAGTGTGGTTGTTGCACAATTTTAATTGTGCAACAATTTTAATTTTTGATGTTAGTCTATTTCTCACTTGTTTAGTGATACGATCTGTGCTTATGAGTGTGTGATGGGGAGTACTATCAGATAAATGTAGCCCAGAGTTAAGTTTCTGACATGCAATAGCTTGTACCTGGGACTGTAATCCACTGCTTTGGAATTGGATGGTGCTTTGACAGAACCATGCCTGTGAAATACCTCCTTCAGAAAATTTCTTGTCATACCCCCATGGCTAATGACAGCACATAGCATTTAACCCTGAGTATATCCTTTTTGCCTAAGCAAATTCCAGTATGGGCATTTTGGCTTTTATCAGGTTGGTAACTTCAGCACTCAATGGGCTGAAGGCAGTGAGTAGTCTCTATCAATTTCAAGTAAAATATTTTTGCGATTGTGGCAGAAAGAAAAACATTTAGACAGTAAAATGACCTACTTCATGGTAATGGTAAATGTATTTTTTGATGAATCTACATTTCCATAGTGATTTTTGTTTCCCCTCCATGGTCTCCTTTCTCTCAGTCCCTCTGTATGAATTTAATTGCTACTGCTTGTCCTGTTCATAAGCCATCAAACTTAAGGCAGTCTTACCCCCATTAGTGATGGCCTGCATGAATTACATGCCCCCTGCTATTTCTAAAGAGTGATTGAACAAATAGAGAAGGTATATACATACAGAGAGAAATAAAATGCTTCTTGATAAAGATTAATTTGGTTTCATTTCATAGAGAGGAAATAATACCTTAAACAGACCTCAAAATTTACATTGAAATATTAAGAACCACTGAGTTGAAATTAATCTCTTTTGTAAGAAACCTGACCCACTCAGAGGTATTTCCAGAGCTGACAATGAAAGCTAGGGGCTTCAGGCCTGAATGAGAGTGTATTTTTTACTTTCTCATTACTAATGGTGTGGGATATTAGAGCAGTCACCTGAATTAGCAGATGCTCATAATAATCAGTCTTTCAGATCATCGGGGCTCTGAGTTTATGGCTCTGTGGCACCTTATGCTGTCCACAAGAAACTGGTGACTTTTAGATCAAATGGATCCTTAAGAAAATAGATGTTCAGCAAGTTATAGTATAGATATTTAGTTTTATACAAAATATTTGTGAAAGATCAAAGCGAAAATTGAAATCTTATACAAACTTATTGCCACTTACTAGTAAAATAAAAACCATACCAAACAAATTTTTTTCCCCACCCCCCAAACCCTCAAGCAACTAAACATTAAATGAGTTGTGGATATGCCACAATAAAGAGGAAAGGAAAGAAGTTATTTTCCTCCAAATTTGGTGTTCTTTATCAGTAGGTCAGGTGTTTTTATTAATATTTCCTGAATCTATAAAATAAAAATTTAAAATTTGTGGGTCAGTGGAGAATTAAACATATGCCATTGTGGGTTTTTTTCTTGACATGTCCTCTCCTTTATTTCTAGTCCTGGTGCGAACCAAGGTTTTCCTGGTCTAGTTTAGCTTGGAAATGTTCCTGTTTCTCCCTTGTCTTTTGAAGATAGGTACTAGGGATAAGAATATTTCTGGTGTTCAGGAATTCATCAGCAAAATATGTTGTTGGCATCCTTTTGTCTTATGACTGAAGATGATTAGATTAATAATTGAGATTCCACTGGTTTGGGGTGAGAGGATGGGAAAGGAGAGGAAATGATATTTAATTCATTTGAGCCAGTCATACTTTTAGATTATTAATGAAAATACATAAGAAGGGAATTTACCTCATATGGTATCTAGAGCTTTTATAAGCAAACAGATATAGCTTTAAAACTCCACTAATTTGACACCAATAGCAGGAATGATTGATCTGAAATGGAAAAAACCTAATGCCATTCTTTTTGCTAAGTGTCATAAAATAACCTCGGGCTTTTTGACTAATCTTTTTTTTTAGGAACATTAGCAGTTCTGTTGTTTAATGTAATTGGCTGTCTTTTAGCTCTTGTGTTTGGATAACGTATTTTTATTGGTGTTGAAAGATCCTGAGGGGGTGCAGAGTACCTAAATTATTAGTATTCATTAAAAAGCTAATGAGAATAAACATTTCAACTGCTGTGCTGCCAGCTGTTGGATATTTTTTAAATAATGATGACATATGATCCTTTGCTTTTTATTCTGTGACACATCTGCTCCAGAAGTCCAACCTAAGATAGGTGGTGGAGGTTTATTTTTTTAGTGAAAACTTGTTTGCCTCTTAACATTCTGTGAATATACTGAATAAACCTTTTCTTGGAAGAAATTTGTTGGTTTTTGGGGGAGGGGGGAGAGGAAGGAGGAATTTGGGGGTTTTTGGGTTTTCTTTAAGGTTTCCTGCAGTGTGAATGCAAGGGGTAGATATCTTGACAGCTGGTGAGGAACTCAGTTTTGAACCCTCTGTCCCACAGCTGTGTGTGTATCCACATCACTCGTGTTTAGACTGCTTATGAAATGTTTTCTAGGACTGTGTGTTTCTGGGTAAGCTTCACCATTCATGAAGCCATGTTTCATATTTTTGGAATCGTGGAAAAAAATATGCAGTGTTATCAAGATACATACCTGAAATAAGATCATCGTCTTTTAACCAATCAAAGACTTTTACATTTGTTTTCCTGTATCTTATTTTGCTGACCTCTGAATAAATACATAAAGAAGTGATCATAAAGCTATGGAAATTCATGGTTACTTACTTCTATAAAAGTATATGTATATGCATTTTTTTAAACCCACATACTTACACTAGCTTTATATAAACACTGTTGTTAAAAAAAGAAAAATACATCCTTTCTAGAGTTTGCTATACACCTTCTACTAATACAGTACAGTTTGTAATAATATAAGAAAAAAAATTAATGCATTTAATTAGCAATGAGTAAAATATTGAAATGCCCAGAGCCTATTCTATAAGTAAAATCTTAAAAGCCTCATGAGAACACCTGTAGGGTATCTGTTCCATTCCCAAGACTTCTCTGATGCTCTTGTCTGACCCTGGCTGATGCACAGCTTATATGCTCCTGACATTCACTTCTAAAAAAGAGAGAGAGCCCTCTGTTTTCCTGATTTCTTGGAGCAATTTGAAGCTGCATTTCAGCTATGTGATGCATTTGGAGAGGTTCAGCTATGAGTACCTATTGTAATGTTGACCAAAGCTGAAATCAAGAAATTGAACAGCAAGTATGACAAAAGACAAATGCTGAGTAAAGAGAAAAAATAAAGGAAATAGAAAGATAAAAGACAGGAAATTGGAAATCAAAGAAAGAAAATTTAAATCTGACAGAAAGGATAGAAAATGCCATGTTCATTATTTCAATTTTCTCATAATAATTTCTACATCCCAAGTAGAAAAATACTAGCAGAATGTTCTAGGAAGCAAGTTGAAATTTCCTTCCTAGATAATATGGCCTTGAAAGATCCATCAGGCAGACTAGAACTGTTATATTTCCAGTATGAGCTATGGCTGCTAATCTTGCTGCACTTGTTGATTCCAAGTTTTTCTTTTGGACTCCTCCCTCTACTATTCTGGAGTCCCTTAAAAGCACTCTTTGCCTCAAAGGTGGGATCATGACAGTGTAAATGGAAAACAGTAGAAAGAAGATAAAAATAGTGGGTTGTTTTTGGTTTTTTGTTTGTTTGTTTGTTTGGGTTTTTTTGTTGGGTTTTTTTTTTGTTTGGTTGGGGTTTTTTTGTTTTGTTTTTTTTTTTTTTTTTTTTTTTTTTTTTTTTTTGGGTGGGGTTTTTTTGTTTTGTTTTTTTTTTTTTTTTTTTTATTTGTTTGCTTTGGTTGGGTGTACTGGTAGTTGTTGTGTGGTTTTGGTTTTGTTTGGATTTTTTTTCTTCAACCTGTTGATGCTGGTTGGCCTTATTCCTCTCTTCCTGCAGTTTCTTCATGCAGAAATCTCACTTTGCCTGATATTACCTTTGCAAGTACCACCCAACCTGCTGCCCATGTTTATTGTCTCTCACATAATCTGTGCTTGAACAATCTGCACACTACATGTAACAATTCTGTAAGATTTCAGGGATAAGAAGAAAACATTTAAATAGTATCAAAAGAAACATACTGTTGCTGAGGTATTTACCTCAATGACGCCAGTATTTCTTCTCACTGAAGTAGACATGCAGGTAGTGTGGTGTCCCAGTGACAAGAAGGACAGAATTTACTTACTGCTTTAATACACAGTTGTTTGCTGCTTTCTGGATTTCATTCACATGTGAATCAGTTTGCAATGCTTTCTGCTGACAAATGCCATTTCAGAAGGCACTAGAAAGGATGAATTCCAGTGACCCTCTGCCACAGCTTAACTCCCACCAGCAGCCAAGCCCTGTGCAGGCCCTCACTTGGCTCCCTCACTAGCAGGTTCAGGGAGAGAACAGGAAAGGTAACAGAAAACACATGGGTTGAGATAAAGACAATTTAATAGGGAAAACAAAATTTACTCACACAAGTAAAGTGAAACAAGGAATTAAGTCACTGCTTTCCATGGGTGGACAGGTGTGCAACCATCTCCAGGAGAGCAGGGCCCCATCACACATAATGGTTACCTGGGAAGACAAACACTAAATGTCTTCACTCTAAATTCTCCCTCTCCCTACTTCTTCCCTCCACTTTATATACTGAGCATGTTATCAAATGATCTGGAATATCCCTTTGGTCAGCTGGGGTCACTTGTCCTGGCTGTGTCTCCTCCCAGCCTCCCATGCACCAGCAACTTCCTTGCCAGCAGGGCCGTAGGAAAAGCAGAAGAGGCCTTGGCTCTCTGTAAGCCCTGCTCAGCAATAACCAAAATATCTCCATATTATGAACCCTCTGTTCAGCACAAACTCAAAACACAGCCCCATAGCAGCCACTGTGAATACAATTTATTCTAACCCAGAAAACCCTGCTTTGTATTAAGAACTTCTTGAAGACCCAGGAGAGTCACTAAAATATTGGTAGGGTGCAGTCTGGACAGAATTATGGCTGAATGAAATTGTAGCATGAGCTGTGATACTCAAGAGTTTTAATATGTGGCATTTTTTGATTTACTGGAAATCTGCACCATAGCTGTTACAACAGAGACCATAATAAAAGCATGAGGTGCCCTGTGGATGTGAACATACTGCTGGTCAGTGTAGCAAAAACCAGAGAAATCTTTTATGTTTGCTGACTGGTAGATTGCATTCAGGTTAATTTCTCATTAGTACTAGTGTTTGAGTTTAATATAAAATCATCTTAAAACTTTTTGGTCTCATTACCATCAAATTAAATATAATTATTATTATTCTCACTTTTGAAAATGCAAGACCAACTTATTTTTGAAAAAAACAACCTCCTCAAATATGAAAAAAAAATTCTACAAAGAAAAGGACAATTTTACATTACTAGTGGTATGTGGTGATATTGATGATTGCTCTAAGTGTTTCACAAAATCACTCTATGGTGGATTTAATACTAGCTTTCTGAAAGATGCATGCAAAGATAAGTACTCAGACCCACACCCCTCACTTTAACTAGAAACTTCCGACATGGAATAATCTTTCCCTTTCCTTCTGGATGACTATACCTCTGTGTTTCTGTCTGACATTAGGGCAAAGCACAGGACAGATAAGGAAGATAGATACACTTTAGTAAAGGTCAAAAAATATCTTCTGATGATTAAAAGAAGTAAGCAGGCAACCCCAACTATTTTGGAAATCATTTACAGGCAAAATTAAACTCAACACTCTAGCTGCTACCATATACTCATCCTTTCTGTTCTGTTTATTTCTTAGGCAGCCTGTATGGACATGGTTTTTCTTGACACAGCAATGCTTTTGCTGTCAGACAGTCTGCTTTTTCTGGTCTTTCCATGCCTCAGCTCAGTTGACTCTGCCTAAAAATAATGAGGCAAAACAGTTTCATGCTACTCATCTCCATCCCTTTCAGGACCTGCAGCATATCTCCACCATGGATGAAGGATCATATATTGGTGAAAATATCCAGTACAGGGGCTGGGCAGATTTTTGTATTTCTTCATTAGATAAGCTGGGAGTTTTTTCCTTCATTTCTTTTGAGGCTATATTCTAAGAACATCTAGTCTAACAAATATATGTCTTCTCATATTGTAAGAAATGGATAATTTAAAAGAGGAACCAGGAAGAAAACAAAGAAACAAACAAAGACAAAAACCACACACACACACACACACACAAACAAAACCCCAAAACACCCAACCAACTAACCAGAAGAAAATCACAAACCAAATAAAGCACACAGAATCACTGTGAATTCAGCAGTCAAGCAGGAAATGGAAACCTCAACATCTCCTGACACTGTTTATGTTTTTGGAATGTGATGATTCCAAAGTCTAATCAAGAAGCCTTGTCCTGAGTTAATAATTTTGATATTTGGTATTTCTGAACAGACAGCACTTGCAAAGCAACTAAACCTCCTTTTAACTTGGTTATAAAAAACCCATTATTAATAGCTATCTGGAAATGGAGAGTTATTAGAGAATGTGTGATTTGTCATTTGGATTGCAGCTGCTTTGTTGGTGTAAAACTCTCTTCACAGACCTGTAATTGCATGACCTTAAGTATGCCTAACTTAATTATAATTTAAAACAAGTTAATTAGATTATTTGATGAATTATGGTATGTAGAGAACTTGGCACAGTGTTCAAGATGAATGCAAGTGAGCCTTGACCTTTACTTCCATCAGGAGGTTCTGCATTTTCTGTAATGTTTCTTTATGCTCTGAGTACAGAAAGTCTTGTTAAATTTTTACAAGGAAGTTTAAAATTCCCCCAGTTTATGGAGTAATAAACAAAAATCCTACTCTATTGTTTTTTTCTGATTAAGCCTGCTGTATCACTCAAGTTGTACTTATCTCAGCATATGTGATATCCTACATGAATGAAATCAGTCCAGTTCAGCTACTTCCCTCAAGTGCATGCTGAATATAAAAGTAGGCATTAATGTGTACTTGCTGGGTACAAACATTTTTGCAGGGATTTCTATAAGGTCTGATCTCTGCATAATGGGGTGTTCTGTTTACATATTATATAGTGATAAAATTTTGCAAAGTGGAAATGAAGAAAAATCAGAAAAATGTATGGATTCAATTGAAGGAGCACAGAAAGAAGGACTTATCACACATTTCTTTGAAAAAACCTTTTCCTCAAGGTGAATAATGAATTTGAATAGGGAAAGGGAGGCTGCAGTACTCTTAGTACATCAAGCTTGGTATAATCTTCAAATCTGTTTTTCTAATTAGTCCATGAGGAAAAAGATCTGATAACCTGAAAATATAGTTCATTATAGTTAATTGTGATATTCAATTACAGGACTCATTTTATACCTTGGTAAATCTGGAAGTATATCTGTATGCTCTAAAGATGAAGAGTACACATATATTTTACCCAGTCTGAGGGATGGTTGGACTTTGGCTGTTTCCTTTGGATGTGCTTTTAGCCATGATACTAAAGCTGTCCATCTCAAATTATCCTATTTTATCCCCATTGGAGGTTTTTTTTCTGCAAGACATGAACAGTGGTGTGAACCAAAAGATACATGCCTTTTTTAAAAGAAATGAAAAATCACACATGCCAATGACTTTGAGGCACTGGGATCTGAGAACATAGTTCTTTGTGGTTAAAGTGGTAGAGACAGTGTTATTGCTTTCATGTATTAGGATCAGGAGGTGCATAAAATAAATTGCACACGAATCTCTACTTCAATATATTTAGTAGTTCAGGCACATAGTACTAAAATATTGAACTTCTTGACACTTTCAGATCAGATAGTAACAGATGGCCCATAGCAGAATTAGTTAGGTGAAAAGTGTATTTTTTCCCTCCATCCTGTGTGGATAGTCGTCTGAAAATGGCTATAAACACTGTTACACATTTGTGTAAGCCAAGTCTATTTCTCCTATGGCACAAACCTCTGAAATAGAAAGTAACCCTTCCATTCCCTTGAGCCGTGGATTTTTCGCATAAAAAATGCTCTCAGTAAACAGCATCTACTGATACAAACAGTTAATTCTGCTGATGTCTTTTTCTTGATGACACTAAAATAATGTTCTGTCTAGGCTTATTTTTAGAGCTGCAATAGTTGTGCATATGGAGAGACAGGTGTACATGTGAATTAAAAAAAGCTTGTGGGGATTTTTGTATGCATTTCTTCTTAAGATTTGCTGTTGAAAAATTAAGACTGTACACAGGAGAAAACCCTTCATAAAAGAAAAATCTCAGTTCTTTCTTTTATCTTTTATATATGTGTATATATTTTCAGGAGGTGGTGTAAATAGTCTGCAGTTTTGAAAAAGGACTGTAGAACATATAGGATTCTAGAAAACAAATAATAAATATCAATAGATTTTTTTAGTTGCTTGAAGCTGCACATTGTTAGTTCTCAAAATGTAATCACCTTTCCTCTGCTGCAGCATAAATGTTCACCATCATCTTTATAGATAAAAAGGTTGGAATAGTTACTCCTCTTAGTTACTCACTTTCACTCCTCTTAGTAAGTGAAAGCACATACTTTTGAATCAACAATATTTTAATATAAGCACATGTAAAGTTAACTCTTGGTAACATATTTAATGAAAGCATTTTTTATTAATTGTTATTTCTATCATTGGAAGCAGAGAGAAAATGTACTTTCTGTTGATATGTTTGCATTTAATACTGCCTTTGATAATAAGAATGCAACTCAAAATGTGACCTTCCCAATAATGAGAAGCCCTGACTATTGTTTAAGTGTTCTCTGATGAGTTTTGACCGCAGAGAAAAACACCTTTACTGTTAGTCTGTGCTGTCACTGAAATTCAAGGAAATTTGAACCTTGTATTTGTAACAATATCTTTCCATTTTAGGTAAGTTCAGTCCTAGCTGGACCTTGTGTTGTTGGTTCTCAAGGTAAACCTCTGTCTACTGTGATGGATTTTTTCCTGAGTTATTATGAATTAATCTGTGGTATTCGTGGACACAAGATCACATTAAGATCCAGGACATGGCAGGATTTCATAGAAAGGAGAAATACAGTGCAACTACTTGCACTGAAGTGTCAACACTAGGAAAAAACCTAACCAAAATTGTTCTTAAACATATGTCTCTTCAAATATTAAACTTCAGCTACTAGACTTTCTCTACTGGCAGACAAATACCTATCACTGAGTGAAAAATTCTTTTCAGTGTTTCTCCTGAATCTCAGGCATCTAGTCTCTATGACTTGTTCAAGCTGGAGCACTCTAAGAAATGCAGTGATTGATTCAATTTTGGGCTGTTTATCCCATATCCTCCTTCTTACATTTCCAAATTTTTACCCAAGGCTTGGATTGCTTGTTTTTTCAATTTTCAAATGCAACAAATCACCCAAATCAGAACTGTCTTGCTTGAACACAAAAGCTGGCGACCTGAGGAAAAAATTACTCCTGATTATTTATGTTGCTCTCTCAAGCAGGCAGCAGGGCTCAAGCCTTTTGAACAGTTTCTTCAATACGTAGTTGATCACAGGTTTCTTCTCATGCTCAGACTGTATTTCTCTTGTAATGGTTTGCCCAGGAGCAAGATTGAAAGAATATTTGCTATATAATTACTGGGACAAGTTGCTAAGTAATTAAACTTATGAGACACTTTCACTTTTTATCATGTCTGCTCCTTGGAAGTAATATAGCTTAGAAAAGGAGGGTTTAGGCATTATTCTACAGCATGCAAAAATTCAATACTTAATCTTGTTTCTGCAGGGTTGGAGCATTGCTGTTTTGGTGATTTTCCCTGGTATATTTTCCACTGATTATATAAATTTTGAAAGTTTAGTGATACTAAATGCAGTGAAGCTATTTATTTGTTGCTTGGCATTTGCTGAGTTTGTTTGGTCATAAATAAGCCATTGTAGTTGTTAATAACGAGAATTCAAATGGCCTGCCATTGAAAGTGTTAATGCAGAATAGTTCTGTTGGGCTTGAATTTACCAATAATCTCACAAGTTCTTAGTTAGGGAAGGGACACTAATAAAATTTACCCATGACATCCATTAAGCCTATATGTCTGTTTCATCCTTCACTTTGTGTGAGGGACTTTTTTAGTTGTTTCTTCCAGCTGAAGGTGTTCAAACCAGATAGTGCAGTCACTAGAGACATGAAGATCTAAGAAAGAGTGTTGTCTACCTGCAAATCTGTGGATTTTTTGGAGGTGGACTGTTAGAGTTAAGCTGACCTGATTCAAAAACACTTTACAAAAATGGGTTTAAAGAAAATTTGAGCCTTTTTAATTTTATATGTTTCTCAATGTATTGCTTTTAAACAAAGTGTTGTAAGTATACAAATGCAGTTAGACTGTCTTAGACTTACACTGCATAAGATACCATCTATGTAAATAAGTAGGTTTATGATTACAGATCTTAAACAGACTGACAGTTCATCAACGTGAAGATTAATGGTAGGATGTTTGAATATCGTAAAATATGCTGATGAATATGCATTCCAGTTCTGAAACCAATTCATTGCATCCATGTTTATTTCTTTTCTGAATTTGGGTTTTGCATGTACTTAAATGATTGTTTTAATGTCTGGGAAGCAGATTTTAAAATTACCCATATATGTATTTATAGAAAGTATTTTATAATTTGATATACTTGAATATGCATGCCAGGAATGTACTGTGTACTAATTCAGTACACTGAAGAGTACTTCAGTGAAGTCTTAAGATGCATCTGTTCAACCCTACCTATGAAAAGAAACATTGAATTGTGGAGAAAAATTATCTTGGAGGTATTAAATTAAAAAAAAACAAACAAAAAGATCCTTTAAAATGGTAAATAATTGCACAACAAAACCCCATTCCAATAAACTGATATTGGCATTTTGGGAAGAAAAAAAATCACAAAAAATGATCCAGCTTGTCTGTTAAACTTTTCTTAGAATCTGAGATAACATTTCTGTAAGTTTCTAACACATTTGAACTACAATACTAATGATTGAATACTGTTCCAGTATTAACAGGCAGTATTTCTCACAAAGTACTTTTATGCAGACTAAGAATGTATTGGAGCCACAGAAGCTAAGGTCACATGAATCACTGAAATTGTAAGCTCTATCAGCTACAAATATCCAGAGCAGCTCTTCAGATGGAAAGTCATGCAAGATGTATTGTATTGAGTGATGTAATCTCCCCAAAGTCATTAGACATCTCCTGCAGTGATGTTCCTTCTAATACTGAAATTATTAAATGATTTTGAAACTAGTGGATAAGACTTTGCAGCATCAGTAATTTAAATAAAATTACCATGAATAGAAACTTTTGTTCATAATTAAGCATTCAATGGGGACAGCTATTAGAGTGGAAAGTTTAAAATAAAGAGCATGGATAGAATAACATCTAGTCTAAATATGTTGAATAAGACATGATGCACTGAATAACTTTGGCTGATTGTTTGGAAGAGTTCAGAGAGGTGTGATAATCAAACTTAACCATAACACTGGAGGAAATATTTGCATTAACGTAATCTCATGAGTGACAACTATACTGTCAATTTTAAATGAGATCCTGGCTTCTGTGAACAAGTATGAAAAATAATATCATAATTTTAACAGAAAGAATTGCTTCCATGAACATTTGTTTTTCTAATGTCTTGTAATTGTTTTCTAGGAAATATAAAACACACTAAAAGATGTTGGGGAGAAGAATGAAACACGAAGAAAGAGCATAAGGATCAGAACTGTAAATTTGAAAACTGTTCTCTATAGAAGGTGCATTTACTCCTCACAGTTTAGTGAGTGAAGTGTTAGAAAAACAGGTTTGCTAGTTTCCAGTATTTTTTATGTAGATCCAATAATATTCTACAAAGAAGTTTATTCCTTTAGATAGCTTTTTCTTAATACTATGTCCAAAAGCCCAGAGCCTTGACAGTGTAATTGAACCAAGAGTCAAATATTTCTAGTATGTGTATATGCTCTGTATATTTGGTATAAAATAACATTGTATAATTTTGTAAACATTGAAAATAGTGGCCTGTGAGTTAGGTGAAAAACAGAAAAGGAGAATGAAAAAAAACTTACAGAAAGGTGAAAATACAAAATGCTCTATCTATTTTGAAAATAAAGCTTTTTTCTTTCCTTGAATGGAAATATTTGAAGAAGACCTGGTGAAAATCTTTTCAAAGAGTACCACGTCAAAAGTGGGTTAAAAAAACAGAGGGAGAGGAGGGATAAAATATAGATTGGTCCAAATACATTTTTTTAAAAAATTTTTTTTAATTGTAGTAACAAATGGATGCAACATTTATTTGGAAATCTTCAAGTTTTATAGTAATTTTTGTTTTCTGTTCTTTTGACCTTTCTGTTTCATTATCATTCTTTGTAGTTAGGTTTATTGCACCATAAACATCCCAGACTGACTTAACTGCTGTATGTCAAAGGTTCTTTTTAGCACTATACTGTTTCAAACATCAACAAAGAATCACCTTCCTAAAATTCTATTGAAAATGTATTGTCTCTTTGTTCCTCTGTTTCATTTAATTTCTGTAATTGTCCTATTCCGTTTTCCATGCCTGCTTTAAATGTTCTTATTTTCTACTTTACCACAAGCTGAGAGTAATTGTCATTGCAGTTCTGGAACTAGAGGTAGTGATATATCAAGCAGTACACAATAATACTTTATAGGTCTTCAATATTTTAAAAATCATGGATCTCCCTTTGTTTTTTCTTACAGATTCTTATAACTTTTTGAGCAGCAGAAGAAAGATCTTTCAAATTACAGAGCAGTTTGAAATATATATAAGAAACTGCATCAAAACCAAATAAATACTTATAAGACTAAAATACCACTGAAATACTAATTTCAAATAGAGTGAAGATATATCTTGGAAGTAGAAAGAATAATGTTTAATACATTAAAAGAATTTGGTGTACCTTGTATACTTGTAACAGAAGAATAGTTTCATTTCCTGTGTCCAGAAAAGACACACTGGTTTGAAATCCTATCTTAAACAAGGTTGATTCAATATCCTATGCAGCAGGTTCACTGTGAATAAAAATTCTTCAAATATTAAGAGATGCTAAAAGATGGGAACTAGAGCAGGAATAAAATTTTGTGGTTTTTTTAAAATAAAGTGAACAAATATTGTCAGTCACATGTCACAAGCATTTCTATTCCCATATGAGTACAGAGATTCTTATGTGCACCCCACCACCATTAGCTATCACAATCAAAAGTTCACCAGCAGTTTTGAAATCCTCTGAGTACGTGTGAAAAAACCAATGAACTGTGCTGTCAATGAAATCATCAGGAGGAGCTGTAGGTGTCCTACATCCACTTAACTACAATGGCAGAGTTATAATTATAGCAGATTTTCTTAACTCTGATAAGTATAAACCAGCTTTTCCTTAGCTGAAAAATTAATATTAGTATATTATTATTATTTGCAGAGAAATTACTAAAAAAATCCAGACATTATATTTTTGTGAAAGAATCACACCAGGGTAGTTTGAATAAAAGAACTATGCACAGGGTATAAAGTTAATGAACACTGATAATTTGTCATGCCTGAATAACTATACCATTACTAAACTAGAGGTGAAATATGGAATGAAGACCAATGTTTCTGTCATTCTTTTTTTTTATCAGTAGTATAAAAGAAGGACCATATACTGGTACAACTAAGAGTTCAGATGAGATTTGTATTTATGGAAATTTGGTTTTTGTGAACTGTGGAATTTTGATTTAAATTAAGGTATTTTGGCTAATCCAATTGGTAGACTGATTCAAATTTAACAGGACTTGACAAGCTTCCATTGGTGTGTGTGAATTTTCTATGACAGACAGCAGAAAAAATCTTCACATTTAACAAAGAAAATATTAAAAAAAAAACCCCAAACAATATAGATGCAACACTTATAACACATGTACCTGAGAGAAAGATCCCCCAAATATCCACTGTAAAAGAAACTTGGAACAATATCAAAACTGTTACCTTTCTTTACTGTTCAGTAACTTTGGTTTGGAAAATTTATATTCCGTTTCCAATGTGTCAGAAATTGTCATATGACTACTTCTCTAGTTAGTTTTTCAAATTGAACTTAATTTAATATGCATGACCTTAAAAACTTATCCTGATCTCAACAATTTGACAAATTATTACCTTCTCACTCCTTATGCAAACAAGGAATTTCAATTCTAATAGTGTATTCTGGCTGAGTTGGAGCAGGAGGCTGTGCAAAGCTGATTCTAAGCCATCATTTTTTCTGTTGTCACAGAATAGGAGAATTATTTATTGCAAGTACCCAAAATAGTTTTCAGCAGCCACAGAACTGTGTTCTGAAACATCAAATCATTTGTGCTTTATGAAATACTATATGCCCTGCTCTGGGGAGTGAAATACTTCAACCAGAGATGTAAAAGGTATCAGTAAATTATTCTTCTACATCCTGTCCACTAAAAAAAGGATGCTGTGAACTAAAATGACTTCCTCTGTGTGTGAGGAAACAATGACTATTTTACCCTTCAGGCCCTGATTTTATCACATAGGGAGGTTAAGATGTATTTTAGGAATGTACAAGCTGTGCACCAAGTTGTTTTTCATCAAAGGCAAGCAATGCTGAGGTAACAACATAACACCTGAGTAATTTGGTAGGTTTAATCCATTGTCAGGGTACAAGAGGCAGCTAAAAATACTTTACTTCGAGGAAACATGGAACAACGGCTGCTCCAAAGCTCTTCGCATTTGAAAGATGCGTTCAAGAATACACAAGTAATGCTCTCTCTGAAATTTAAGCTTTACTGTTGCTTGTTTCCTTCTAGATTTTTGTGGTTTTAAGGTTAATTGGCTAGTTCTGTATCTGTTGCCTTCGTCTTGAATGAAAGATGTCAGTGATTATTAGAAGTAGGACAGAAACAGTAATTTACAATATGTTCCCACCACAGTATAAATCTGAGATGATTTTCCTCTTCTTTATTTTGATTGAATGATCTGTATATTACTGCCCTTTGAAGAATTCAAGGATCAAGGAGATGTTTCAATATCTTCAGAAAAACACTTTATACAAAGGTTGATCAGCCTGGTTTTAGCATTGTACTCTCAATAGGGATCCAAGTTTGCACCTGCATGAAAAAAATAACTTATCTTCCTCTTTGTAAGCACTCCAATTCCTACTAATTCCAGTAAATACTTTATAAATTAAGAATAATTTTAAGACTATGTTGAAAAATTAATTATCCCATACTAGAGTCTTTTGTATGCATTGCAATCTACAAAGGTAAGCTGTCTATTTTAAAATTTTAAAGATGTTTTATAAATGACATATTTCTATATTGAAATTTATATTCAATTTGTAGACCATATTTGAAGAGATTAATTTATTTTATAATGATTTTTGACTAATTTATTGATTGGAATACAGATAGGCTTTAGTAGAAGCAAATGTTCCGTATCATTTCTAAGCAGAATTACATTATCTTATGCATTCAACTAGTGCCACCTTTTTTTTTTTTTTAGTTTAACAAGGTTTCTCCCACTTCCTTATTGGCAGTCCTCTTTTTACTGCTGGTGCATGACAGCTGTGTGAAGAGTTCTTAGGTAACCTAAGTAACCTACCTGTGCTTACTAGAGCTCTATGAACTATTAGATCATACAAAAAGGCTCACCACAAAATTAATGCCCCAATTCCATCAGAAACTTCACACTTGTGGGCAAGCTAGAGAATATTGAAAAAGCTGTGAAGTAGAAAATCACTCTCATTCAGGTGCTGAGTTCTGCTATGCTTTTATATGGTGACCATTTCACTGCTAGTAAGCCATTTGCCATTTAAAGATAGACCAATATATTCTGCTAGGTTGAAGAAAAATAGCTAATAAGAAAGTAGCTAATACAGCTAGTGTACCTGGCTGTTTAGCAAGGGTTTGGAGACAGATAACTTCAACTGTAGTGATTTAAAAAGATACACTGTATTAAAGGTTAATGCTTTATATCTCTGAACAAACAAAAGTACTATGGTGGCAGTTTTCTTAATCTTTCTTGATTAGGAAGTAAGTAAAACTAAAACTATCTGAAAATTATTTCTAAATGTTGTTACAAATTTAGGCCTTGATATAAACTGTGGCTTGTTTCAAGTTCTGCTATAAGTAAGACACTATTCCAAGTCCTTGTATGTCAAGTGTTACCAAATGTCCCAAATATCGGAATAAGACTCTCCAAAGCTAAAGCTGTGTTACAGAACTTTCATTTATTCAGTCCTGAGGTCCCATGGGGGATACTTCCAGTCTTATGTGCACACGTGATTTTACATGTGTGTTGCTTTTATACAGTTGCTACATGCATTTTACAAGTTACCCATTACCATAAATCCCACCCCAAGCTCCCAGAGATTCAGTCCTTTGTTTTGTCTATCAGCGAATTCTTGAGCCACATGTCTCCTCTTATATTCCAACTGTCTTTACTGAAAGCAGCTTTCTCTTGCCTTGTTTCCATGCTAAAAGTTTCATAGGCACTATGAAAATGGAATTAACTTTTTTGGTACCAATTCCCCCCCTTTTACATTTAGTTACAGAACAGAAGCACTCTTGAATTCTGATTTTTTTTCCTTTTGCCTGGACTATTGCTTTCAAGGAAACTGGCATGGATCTCAGTGTTGTTGAACTAGCAGAATATTTATCCAACAAGACAGACAAAGTGGAAAAAGTCCACTGAGCCAGAAACTACTTGATCTTACTGTAGCTTTAAGGTAGCTCATTAATATAAATATAGAGATACTTACATATTCACAGCAGCCACTTCCTTGTAGCTTGTGCCTAACAACACAACAGATTTCCACATAGCTTTCTCCTAGGTTATTAGTTACTTGTATCTGAAATAAATCTGCCATTTCTAACCTTTTCTGCCCCAGTAAAGAAGTTTGCTTTGTTGATGGCAAAAGTTTGAAAAATCTCTACAGAAGTTCTTTATAGCAATTGTGTTGGTCTTTTTTTTAACTACTGAATATTATATTTAGCAGAATTACAGATTCTATTGCAAAGTCCATTTACATCCATCTTTTTTCATATTATCTATCCATTGTCTAACTAGAAAAGTGTATTTTCCCTTTTCTGCACCTCTTAAATGCTTTAAAAATGCTTTAAGCAGCTTCCATCACTGTTTGTTGGTTTTTTTGGTTTTTTTTTTTTTTCACTTCAAACTGCAGTGCTTTTCTTCTTCTGATGGCTTTAAAGTTTGAGATTGTATAATTCTATTTCATAACAGTAATGACCTTTCCTAAATGAGCTATTGAAGCTGGATACAGAGGAGTGGTGCTGTGCCCCTGACCTTTTAGGTGACTTTCAGAAGTCTGATCTTGAGGCTGCCAGGTGCTGCGAAAGCCTGAGTGTAGGCAGTACTGATCAATGAGGAAACAGGTTATGCAGGTGGAGGGACAGGAGCAATGAAGTAAAATGTTCAGAAATTTAGTGGAGAGAAAAGACTGTGGGAGGCAAATAGCTTAGTAGGATATTTGGGTCAATCAAATTTTCTAATGCTCTAATTTTGATGTACTCCATTTCATAATGAGATGGCTTGACCTGATACATAGAGACTTAGTCAATGTATTCCAGTGTAAATGACTTTATCATGTTTCTTTTCAATTCCAGATAGTGCTACATGCTGACTTCCAATGCATTTTTCTTTCCTATTTCATCATGGATTGCTGAGATATAAATCATTTTTCTATTGCTGTGCCCACAGGCTATTTACTCTTTCATCATGTTGTTATCAAACTTCAGTCTTGATTCTTATATGTTAGCTGTTACCAAATCACATTTTTATTTGAAAGAAATATTAAATGAGCTGCTTGGTGATTCTTCAAAAAACTGATAATGTTTTGTACATTGAGAGGTGTGGTGAGTGAGTGTCAGGCTTATTGCCAAGAAAATTGTGGTTTGAAAGGGAGTTAACAGAAACAAGTTAAGGGTAGATAATTTATAGTCTACAGGACAGTTCAAAGCCTACCTTTTTATGAGCTGTACTCTATTCTACTTTATTTTGGTAATACTGCTGGACATTAGAGTGTAGGTTAATGTGTGCCCTATCAAAGTGTTTGCAAACTCTCAGTTTTTAGCAAGACTAATCTAACACTGAAAAATTTGACTGCCACTGAACCACAGAATCACAGAATAAGCTGAGTAGGAAAAGATCCTCAATGATAATTGAGTCCAACTCCTAGCCCAGCACAGCACCATTCCCAGTGGTTACACCATGTGCATGAAGTGCATCACCACTGCAGATTCAGATGAGGGAGACTGAAACAGTAGCCAATAATTCTAGTGACAAACAGTGTGTTTAGTATTATGAAGCTTAAATAGGAGGGACAGGAAAATCCATTATAATATATTTATGTATAACTACTTAAAATTATTAAAAATATGTGGCAAATTTTATGCCTGTGTGCCCATATGTAGATATTGGTATCTGATCCTATCTAGATCACTGCTGATATATATTTTTATTCTGGGTCACAGTGGTTAATGAACTAGAAGTTTGATCTGCTGGATCCAAAGGTCTCTGATCCCCTACTTTCTTGCTGAAGTTCGTTGAGCGAGTTTCTTGATAGGTACTCTCTTTGAGTACCTGTATCTTTGAGGTCCTCTGACATTCTCCAGTCTTCCAAAGCTGGCTGTTGTCATACGACATCCAGACTTCATTTGCTCATTCAGAGAGGTCAGTGAAGAAGTTGAAGGCCTTTCCTCTGGCTCCAACAACAACAACAACAACAACAACAACAACAACAAAAAAGAAAAACAACAAAAAAAACCCAAACAAAAACCCCAAAAAAAACCCCAAAACCCCCAAACCAAACCAAAGCAAAAAGGCAAAATAGTCCAAACAAAATAACTCCACCTTATTTGCATGATTAGTTGAAGAGTTCCAAAAATTCTTGCCTATTTTGAGTTGTTCATGATGTTCCTGGGCAGTTTTCTTTTACAGATTCTTTTTATGGGTAGTGGAGGAGTAGCTGAAGTCTCTAGAGACAAATGTCTTGATCCTTGTTAATACCCTTGTCTTTTTTTTTTCTTTCCTTATATTTGTCCTTGTGAAGGAATATTCGTGTGTACAAATATGTCTGGAGGTGATTTTTCCAAACCTGTAGAGTCAGTACATCTTGAATTTGTCACATATTGTGGCATTGAACAAGCTAATTTAAATTACTTCTGTTACTCCTGACTGATATTATCTACAAGCATGGAAAACAGAAGGTAAGGTTTCAAATTACAGGTAACCTACTCTGTGTATTGTGCCAATCTCTGGACACTTTTCCTCTTACTGGTCTCATAACTTCTGCTTCACCCATAAAATCAGAATAATATTTGCTTTTGTGTGATTCAAATTAGGGTTGAAGATATGGGTTAATTTAAAACTGGTAATTAACTGGCATTCAATGAACAATGAATTCAGTATTAGTAATGAAACAAATAAATTATTATACTAGACATTTAGAACTTTTAAGACAATGGATTTCTTCAAAGATTATTATAGAACTCATCCCCAAAAAACTTTACCTTCCTCTCCCCCACATTCAGCATGCTTGGGTTCCAGGTCTCTTTCCCCTGTTCAGGGAGGAATAGTGACCCCATATAATCTTATTCTCATGCCCTCATAATCTTTCCAGCCCAGCTGCTGCTCATGCTGCTCCTTAGAGCCTGCCAACATACACAACAGTCAGAAAAACCCCAGGCACCTCAGGATGGGGGTCTTGCATACTGCCTGCACCAAGCCAGATGCAGCACCCTTATGAGGGGTCCTTTGTACCCCTTTGCAGGGTTGCAGTGCGATGAGGAGACAGCTGGCAACGCTCTGTCAGACCATGTCTGCAGTCACTGCCACTCCAGTGTGTCTACCCACAGCTACAGATTTTCATGCCTCATTTATACCTCTCTTTATGCTAATTTCTTTTGTCAAAAGCCTCTTGGAAGTTCTCTGCTTGCTCTGAAATCTGGATGCCTTCCTATCAAACGTGGTCAGTTTGGTGATGAATAGCTGCCAAAGAGTTTTGGCTTTTTGGTCATGCACCCTATGTATGTTTAGCCTCCTATCCCAACAGCAGTTGTCCTCCAGACTGTGTTTCCAAGAATGGCATATCTAGAATCCCCTAATGATCCCAATTTTATGAATGGGAGAATCAAGGCGAGAAGGTTTTCTGGGGACATATTATATCAGCAAGTGAGGGTAGATTCCGAACTTCTAGTCAACCACTGAGTGTGCCAGCAGAAATAAAGGTATCAGGGCCAAGGGGACTTTGAACAGTGGGAATTATATTGTCCAGTCCAGCCAGGGCAGTTGGAAAGCAACGTAGCCAAGCAAAAGCACAGTGGAAGAGAGATAAAACTTTGGTGTTCTCCACAAGATGCTGAAGTGATAATTCCCTCTGTTTGGTGACTACTGGGCAGTCTGAGAGAAAAATTTGGCTTCCATCATGGTAACACCAATATAAGGAGACAGTTTCACTCTCTGTTTTCTCTTACGGCAAAGCTCCCAAGTGAAGTCTGTCATAAGATTTATGGAACCCACTGCAGCACTGATATTGCTGTGCCATACTGATGCCTTAAGTTTTAGCTTTCACATTTTCCAGATTCTGTACTGCCTATAAAGAGTTAGCAAGTTCTCTTCACAGTTTAGTTAGATGAAACAATCCTTTTCCTGAGAACCAAGGACACCATTACATCTTCGGACCTAAAAATATAAACAACAGCAAATTGAGGAGAGAAAATTGGGAGGATGGGACTTCATAACCTGAAGCTGTAATTGGACAATTAACCCCAATACGTAAATAGACCAAAACTTTTTAAAGTGTAAAAGCTTGTGGCTGGTCATCCATCTTGCATCCATCTTGGGTCTGTCATGGGTAAAGCCACGTCTGGGCTCTTGTACTGCCCAAGGTGTATCCCTTGAAGGCCTTTAAATAAATACCTACTTTATTCCTTTAACCGTGTCCAGCCTCTGCTCCAGGTAGCCTCCCAAGGCATCAAGGCTGCTGAAACCTCGCTGACTTCAGTGGGAATGAGCTATCTGGTACAGGAGATTTGTGTCTGGGAGAACAGAAGTCTGCTATACATCATGGTCTAGAATCACTGTTTAGACCTATTTAAAAAACTCATATGCAAAAAAATATTACTTTTCTTTTTACCATTGATATAGAACTTAATGTCTGGACTTCATTAAAAATATAAAAGAGGAGTATATATGTCTTAAGTGTTTTGACAGGTCTGAAACAGTTTATAAGTATACTACATGCCTATAATTTACTTATTGACCATCAAGATCCAATGTGTTTTATCCCTTTTATTTTATTTCAAAAAGACAGTACTGTTTTATTCGATCTATATGTAACAAAGTTTTTCGGTGTTTCTTTGTCGGGTGAATTTGGTTCAGCCTCAAGTATTTCTGTTTTTCTTTTCCTTCTTTCTTTTTACCTTTAATTGAGATAGTGTATTTGAAAAGAAGAAAAACCAAAACCAAATAAACAGGTGGATCAGGTAATATTCTGTTGGTAGCCTTTTAGTTGTGAAGGGAAAGCCTAAGGCTGTGACTAATTTAGGTTTTATCTCTATTTTTTGTCTGCTAGGAATGCTATTATAGGAACTTGTCAGTTCATAATGTGCTACCATAATTGGTTCACTGGTTCAGCTGGAATTGGACTACACTGTTTTTTTACACTGATGAAGTGCAAACTGTACAAGACTAGGAAATGTTATTTTCAGGAGAAGTGGTTTTGTCTGTGGAATCAGAAAGTTTCACCATACTCAGTGAAATGAATATAATTGTTGAAGTCTAAAAGAATTACCTTCAGGTGTAGGGACTATTATAGTGGAAAATCTTCCCTTTTTTAGACAAATTGCTTTCTATTATAGCTGTATGTTGCCTAGAGACACTAGTAGAATTGCAGGTGTTTTTGCTTTTTGGGTATAAGCACCTATGCAAGGCAAAACTCAACTTACAATGGAATGTATAAATGTGTGTGGTTTGGGAATGCTCACAGGAAAAATATTTGTGTACATAATGCCACACAAAAAACAATTTTGTGCAGATAATTTTAGCAGAGTAGAAGTCTTTAGTCTCTTAAAAAAATAGTATGAATCAGAGTTCTAGTTTTTGCATGGTATTCTCATACCTAGAAAACCAGTTTTAGGACTTCTTCACGTTAGTTTACTCCTTGTCTCAAACTGCTAGGAATTTGAATTTCTTATGAGAGTTTGAGGTAGGCAAAATTAATTTTTTTAATGTTTGCTTAAAGATTAGATTTCACAAGTACATGAGTTATAAGTACTGAGTATACAAAGAATTATACCAAAGCAGCCTTGTTTTGACAAATTCCATGGGTCATTTCTTTCTCAACAGCCAAACAATAGTTAGGCTAACTGTTAGGCTGTGCATTCACATTAAGTAGTATTCTTTATTACCCAATTCTAACCAAGAGATAAAATAACAAAGGGGTGATGCTTTGGGGGTGAGGCTTGAGGTAAAGAATAGAAAATGAGAAGGCCACTACCTTGTGATCAGCAGGACAAAGCACACCCATGAGACTTGTGGTGATGTGCCTTGGGTCAGAGATAAGCCAGTCACTACAAATCAAGGAGTCGGACAGTGGTGGAACAAAAACCAACTTCCACAAGCTGTGAGTGGCTCTAATTTTGGCAAGGCAGGGATGCTGATGTCCAAAAAGCCACAGGAATACAGTGGTTGGGAAAGACCCTTAGAGGTCTCCAGTCCAAGCTCCTGCTCAGAACAGCCCCAGCCAGGGCAGGTTGCTCAGTGCCTTTTTCAATCATGTTTGGATACTGTGAAGGACAGAGATTCTGCAGCATTACATCTTTGAACACACTAATGGTGTCAGTCTTTTCCTTTTTCCTAAGTGGGATTTTTCCATCTTCCATCTGGGTACTATATATCTCCCACTTTGCAGTTTTACATATGGAATTTACAAATGAATCTAGGGAAAAAGAAACCTAAGGGTCTTTTTAAGCATTTCCATAGTCATTACTTGTAACTACAGAAATCATGAATTAGTCATATTTGTCCCCTGAAAAGTATCAGAGTTATGCTTCATATGCATGAGATAACTTTAATGTCAGGCTGTTGCCAACAAAAATGTAAGGATGAAAGTTAGACTGCTTGAAAATACAGGTTTGCATTGATTACATAAATGCATGTTTAAATTAAAACAAAAACATCCCAGCTAGCATGTCTGTCAACCTAATTAATCTTTACAATTTTCACCAGGGCTGGTATGCTTTAGAGTGTGCTAGATACATATGCAACTATATTGTCAACAAAGTTTGTTCTTAAAATCATTGATGGTAGTAATTTCTTTTGTGTTGTTCAAAATCATACTAAATTCTCAAAGTGTTCCTATTTTGGTTACTGTTCATGGAAGCTAAGGATAACAATGGTAATATTGACGGAGACCTGAACTTCTTCTTCTGTTCCGAAACACTTTGAATAATGATAACCTTTCTCATATCCATATTCTTCTGAAACATAATAGTAAGTCTTCATATATTTTATACTATGAGGTATAGCAAATGTATGAAACATGCTTTTAAAATATGCAATATTTAGTTTTCTATGGGGCTTATGTATTAAAAAACCAGGGATTCAGAATTGGGATTTGTTCTCTCCTTTCAGGAATTATTTCAGGGGTGTATCTTGTATCTCCATAATATTTACCTTTAAAAGAGTTTGACATCTGTGGCAATCTTTTATTTCCATCAAAATAATAACTTGATTACTTCCTTCTGTTTGCATTTAATTGAAAGTAATTTAAATTATTAGTGGTGTCTTTATTTAGCTATTGTAAGTCATAGGAAGAAATTAGTCCGCAACTCACTTTAACTGGATCTACTGTTAAAATTAATGTGTAATTGCTGGATCTGAGCCCAGTTTAACCCAAATTTGCATTTCCACTTTGAAAGGTTATCACATTGGCTGATTGTTAACATTTATTCTTTCCAGATGTGAAACATGCCAGTATAACACAGCATAACTTGTCTGTCCCATGTTAACAGTTAGAAGGGGAATAATAAATACTGGCTTGTTTAAAGTGCTTTTACTCTTAGTCACTTAAGCTGCTTTTGTTTTGAGTTTTACATACTCTACACCTAATTATGCAGAGACCTTGATGTAATTTGTATTTATTTAACATTTCACACCTTGCTCTTGGACAAGTCAAAAATAAAACAAATCAATCTCTCATCCATTTTAAAGAAAGCATATCTTACCTAAAAATTAGAAGTAATTCACTTTCCCAGAAATATTTAAAGACAATAAAACGAATATTTAAAGGCTGTCTAAAATATTTGCTGATGTGTTCCTAAATTTGTCTCTACTCCCAAGATGATCCATTGAACTGAGCAGACAGCTTGTCAACACAATTAATTAATAGTGCAAATAGAGCAGTAGGCAAGAACAAATTGTTGTGTGAAGCTACTTTAAAGGCATTTATGAAGTGCATTTAAATGAAAATGATTAGCAAAATAATACAGTAAATGTTCAGTTGTAGAAAACATATGCGTGAGAGATTGTGGAAACTTGCTGAGAACTTCCACAGGTTGACCTAAAAATTTCAGATTCTGTGGCTCACAGCGTTGGTCTCAGAGTTACATGCCAAAGTACATCTTAAGTTTTAAAAAGTACCTTATGGAAGTGTCAAAAAGGCAATGTAAGGAGAGACTTAACCACTGACTACATCTTTGTTATTCTACAAACCATTTTCTGGCATTATTCAGAGAAAAGATCATTGGTTGTCTGTGATGGCACACAATTTACAAAGTATGCTTGAGGAAGCCTTTACCTTTAGTCTACTGAGAAATTATCTTTTTCTGCCTTTAGAATATTGTGCAGATGTATCCAGGTAGAATCAAGGATTTATATTCACATTTTTCCAAACAATATAATGCATGTCAGTTCATAGTCCTATAAACAAATTAAAATTGCTAGTTAACTGGGAAAAAAAAAATAAAAGTAGATTAATTGTCTCTGTTAGGGTTTCCTTTATGTTCATCTGAAAGTGCAATACAGCTTTAATCCAGAGCAATAGTTTTGATCAAGGCCTACTTCCATGAGGTTCAATTTCACTGTGTTTAATTGGATACTTCTGAAAGGGATAAAATCCCTTAATAGCAAACTGTGCTAAGTTCTTAGTACTGGTCTGATGAGCTGTTTCTGAAATTTAAAATAGAGAAATTAAAATAAGATTTTATAAATCTTATCACTTGAGTTGCTTGTTGTTTTCATCCAGGTTGCTTGTTGTTTCCTGGTTTTGAGATTTTGTACAATTTTAAAAACAGAAGGAGTTTCTAACTAAAGCTTTTAGTTTTAATAATGAAACTGTGAACTCATATTACTGACAAAAAAGCTAACAAAGAAAGAAACATTGTAAGTATGTTATCTCATACTTTAAATATTCAACCTAAAAAATTCAGAGATAAGTCTACCCTGAGAAACCTGTAATAACCAAAGGAAAAAAAGAAGGAAATCAACTCAGATGGTAGTCCAAACAGGTTTAATACAACCTTATCTCTTTCCCTCAATGGCAACACAAAGAAGAAGAAAGAAGTTAGAAAAAATTATATTTGAACAAAACTGTGGGCAAAACCCTATGTCTAGACTCAAATTACAGTCACAGAAGGATTTCAGTATAACTATATTTATGTGTCTATTATTTATTATTTAAAAAAAAAAAAAAAAAGGGAAGCTAGAAAGCTTCTAAGGTATGGATTCTTTGTGTAATGAGGATTGAAGGCTTGAGGACTGCATGACCAGAAAATCTTTCCAAAAAATGTTCTGCTGATGCATTTTCAGAGAATCACTGCATCATTAATGTTAGAAGGTACCTCTGAAGATCTTCCAGTCCAATTCCCCTGCCAAGGCAGGGTGACCTAGAGCAGATTACACAAGAATGTGTCCAGATGGGTTAGGAATTTCTCCAGAGAGGGAGATTCCACAATCTCCCTGGACAGCCTGTTCCAGAGCTCTGCCACCCTCAGTGTGGCAAAATTCTTTCTGACACTGAGATAGAACATCTTGTCCTTTAGGTTATGGCCACTGCTCATTGTTAAGGGGAATAATTGAAAAGAGTCTGTCACCATCCTCTTGACACCATTAGCTTTTGAGATATTTATATGTATTGATGAGATCCCGTCTCAGTCTTCTCTTCTCTATACAGACCCAGGTCCTTCAGTCTCTCCTCCTAAAAGAGAAGCTCTAGATCTCAAATCATCTTTGTGGCCACCACTGAACCCTCTCCAGTAGTTCATTGTCTTTCTTGTGATGAGGAGCCCAGAACTGGATACAGCCCTCCAGATGTGGCTTCACTAGGGCTGAGTAGAGAGGGAGGATCACCTCGACCTGCTGACCACACTCTCCAGTGCAATCAAACTGAAGATTTCTTGTTGCCTTTGGAACAGAGATTAAATCAGTGTCTGGTCCAAACTGAAGAAAGCTGCAGAGAATTGACAGAAAATTTCAGATGGAGGTCTTTAAAAGGTATGTAAGTAGTAAGCCCATGACTTCAGGATTAGTTTTGGCTAAAGAATTCTATTGAAATGCTATAAAATAAAAGTGGAAGTAATTCCAAGTCATTGGTCCTTGCTTTTGGAGAGAAAAAATATGTCCTT
>VZRH01005436.1:126833-166403 GCA_013397555.1 Urocynchramus pylzowi | reverse complement strand
GTGAAGGAGTGGAGGGAGCAGAGACAGGTGAGGAGGGTGTGGTGGAGCCCTCTGCCTTCAGAGGATAAAGGAGATCTCTGTTCTCAAGAACCCCAGGCCCCAGGGGAATGAATATGGGGGGGATTGGTGCCCCGAAAGTGAGATGCTGTCACTTTTTTGGAACTGGGCAAAGCACCCTTAAAAAGGAACCTGAGGAGCAGTTTGGATCCGTGAACAGTGGTGAGAGCACCAAACACGGAAGGAAGATGTCATGAGGGCAGATTTTCTGGAAGCACAGGAGGTTTCAACTGTGTTTCCTGGGGAAGCCTGTGGTGCAAGAGGGAGACTCCTCTCTCCCTTGATGAACTGGGAGTTGGGTGTTTGAGGGATGGTAATGAACTGAGAATTGAATATTTGAGGGATGGTAACTGGATTGTGAATTTAAAGTCTTGTCTCATTGTGTGGTGCTGGAAAAAGGGTGGGAGGAGGAGGAGGAGTGTTTTGGAGGGTTTCCATTCTGGATTTTGTGTGTGGTTTTTTCTTTCTTTTCATTATGTTGTAGATTAATAAAGTTTTTTCCCCTTTATTCCTAAGCTGGAGCCTGCTTTGCTCTGTTTTGGGTCACATCCCACAGCAGCCATTCTGGAAAATATATTTTCATGGGGGCACTGGCATTGCGCCAGGGTCAACCCATGACAAACATTTACTCCATAAACTTCCGCATTCAGTTGAAGGAAAAATATTCTGGGGGTAGAGCAAGTAATCTTCTAAAAAGGTAATCTGAAAAAAGTAAAAATAAGGTAATCTGCAATTTTTCCCTGTGCAAAGCCATTCCCTGTGAAGTCACATGTTGCAACATGTCTATTATTTTCTACTATTTTGCATTAAAAAGCATAAACTGAATTTTTTTAATCTACAAACTCTTCTTCTGAGCTGAATATGTCTACAACATTAGAGCATAAGCATTATCTTTCTTCTGGGGAAAAGAACAGTAGTTTTCAGTTAGTGTTGCATATACTATCCTAATGGCATATCTTTTATGTGATGTATCAGGATAAGGCAATCATAATAATTTGACATACTGATCAAACTTTTCAAGCATTGGTACTTATTTGGAGTTGTAACTGGTTAAATAGCATATAAAATGAGCCAGAACATGAGAAGTCACAAATACCTTTAATTTCCCCTTCCCTTTAGGTTTCAAATTTGTTTTTACATTAGAATATTCTATCCAGTATTAATAGATTAAAACAATAAATTAAAAATATCTAAAATGCTCAAAATGTCCATCCCCAGTTTCCAGTTCTCCTGAATTTCTTCTGCCTGCTGCATTTGCATTTGCTAGGAACCACAGTCTAAACTGGAGAGCTCTTCCAAAGCATATGTTCTCAGAGATATTAGAAAAAAACTGAGAGTGTGTGGGAAGAGGGCAGAGTGTTTAATGATGCAGTCCCACAGTCCTTTTGACACTCTGTGGGAGGTGCTTATGGAAGTAGCCCAAACAAGTCTCTGCAGCGACAGACAATTTTTTCTCCTTTTGAATAATTTTTACAGACAGCAAAAAGATGTCATCTCTGCTTGCAGGGGTGCATAACATTTAATGGATATAGAGCCTAAGGTAGTAAGAGCTACTACTCGGCTTTATTTCCATTGCAAATTTAATATAACAGTGTGGAAATGTCACATCAGACACCCTTTCTTTCAACTGCCTCTGTTATTTAATATAAATGTTATCTCTCTATTTCCATTTTGGAAAGCTTGGTGTTTAGAAACCAAGGGTCAACTACTCACTTTAGGATAAATTATCAGGGCTCCTGGAGTTAGGGCAGCTTACTCCAGCTGAGATCTGCCCTGAAGAATGCAAAGAAAAAGAATCTGATAAATAAGCTTTCTAAGAAGACTGTTTTTGACCTTTCACATAGCAAAATATTAGTAATTTACATCATGCTTCCCTGTGACCCTTCCAATCAATAAGCATTTGGTATTTCAGAGACAATTTAGGTCTAATGTAAGGCAAAAAGTTGCATAACAAAAACACAAAAAATATATTTCTTCTTAGCAGTGGTATTCTCCTCTCTAGAGCTTTCACAAATAGGGAGATAATTGCATGGGGGGATTTGGTACTGTATGTGTCTTATCTTTGTTGATATTTTTTTCCTTTAAAAAACGATAGGAAAATGGTAATCATAAAAATACCTCATATAAGGTAGTAAGATTTCTTTTGGGAATTCAAACAACAGGATGTGTATTGCGTGGTTCTGTGGGGATAGGGAGGAGCTGGTCATATTATCTAAAATGGAAGCTGAGAACAAGATGACAGGAGATGGGGAAAAAAAAAAAAGGAATGGAATTTACTTTCCTTCCCAGGGAGAGAAGATTAAAATGGGTGTCTAAGGTAAATTCTTTAAGTTCTAGTTATGTCTGATTTTGTGATAATGGCCACTAAGAAGGAAAAATGTTCAACTAAAACCCCTCATTCTCTGCTGTGGATTTGGGACACTTAGTGGTAATTCCACTAGTACTGTTTGAGTTTGAATACAAACAAAGGTACGTAATATGTCCTTCTGAATGACTTAGGGCATTTTGTCTTGGGAAAAACAAATTACTAACCAGCTCTTGTTTTGGAATGATGGGAAATTACTAACCAGCTCTTGTTTTGGAATGTCTGTCTGGGAGTTCATTCTATTTCTGCTATTCCTGTCTGCAGAACTGTAAAACCCAGTTTTAGATACCTAGACCTTAATTCTAATCTCAGACATGCAGGTATGCCAAAATACAAGCAGCTGGTTGAAAAATCTTAGTTGGCCCATGCAGTCATTAATTTTGGTGCTCATGTGTATGCAATTAAAATAGAGCTCAAAGAATCAAATCTGTGGCATCTGCAAAAACAAATTCTGAGATTCAGGGAAACATATACATTATATTTCAGTAATACTGCCTGAAAGATTATTCATATTCTATGCCATAGATTTTTAGGTAAATTCAAGTGGTAAGTTGCATAAATTAACATTCATATTTATAGGCTGTGGATTTGATGACTGAAATATAGAATAGAAAACTTTTATTGCCTAGCATGAATTCCTGCATGATTAGGCCTTAAACACGAAAATTCAGAATTGCTGCTTACTCTTCCAGCAGCAGCTACAATACATACATTGCTAGGTAGGGAAATCTTAATTTAATTTAATTGGTTCAGTTATCCTGACACCTGAAAATTTCACTGTATGTAGGGAACAATTAGTAAGAAATATTTAAATACACACATAACTTCATTATAAAGCCTGCTAGCAAGAGCTGAGTAGTGTCTAAATTATTGGAACCTCATTTAAATTACTTAGCCCTCAAGAAAACTACCTTTTTATTTGCTAATTAATTGCATATTCCTTCTGAGCTGTAGCCTTACTGATGTACATTTTTTATTCATGAATAAAACAACAATCATTTAGGTTGTTTTCTTTTGTTGGAAAAAATAGAGACCACGGGAAGTGAAGAGCGAACACACAGAGAATACACTTTAAAGAACCGTGTGAGCAAATTAATGAATAACAAATGTAGTATTTCTAGGTGTCTAAATAATTGACAAACTAATAGTTGTCTTGTCTCGCACCCTGGTTTTAATCAGTGGATGTTCTCTCCATTTTCTAAGCTTGTGCAAACTCTGATGACTTTCTACTGTTTTGTTCACCTCATTACTTTGATAAAAATAAGAAGTATGGTGAAAAGAATACAGAAGTATTTTCATAGGAAAAAACCTCCAGCTCACCTGTCTGTACCTATACCATTTCAGAAATGTGTTGCAACTGAAAAACAGGAACAATAAAAACTCATTCTCTGGAAACCACTTGAAAAAAACTGAGTTTCTTGTTGAATGTGCAGCAAAATCCTGTAAAAAATGAGTCCTGGATGAGAAAGGAGCTTCCACTATCTGTCCATGTGCATGGCTTATTGTTTACTTGCTTAGCTTTAAACACTTCCTATCCCTAATTTAATCACACTTGGTAACTGATGCAACAAGAAAGACTTTGATCATATGTGTTCTGAATCTTTCAAACCACAAAATCATTAAATCATTATTCATTTTTCCTTTTATTTCCCTTTTTATTAGTATACTGAACAGAATTAGTCTCCTGATAAGAACTTAATTTAATTGTTTAAGGTAAGGTAACTTGAATTTTGACCCTTGAATCATGATGTTCGTTTTTTTGGTTTTTTTTTTTTTTTTTGTAATATGTGTGTGAGTTGTGTTTGCATTGCCAGGTTTTGGTTTTTATAGGAGTGTTGTCTGAGAGAAGCTGCCAGAAGCTTCCCCCATGTCTAACTGAGCCAATGCCAGCCAGCTCTGGGATAGATCCACTGCTGGCCAAGTCTGAGCCAGTCGGAGGTCATAGTAGAGCCTCTGCGATAATGTATTGAAGAATAAAAACGTTGTTATTGCACAGATGTAAGTGTGGCCAGAGAAGAGTGGAGCAAGTTTACGTGAGAGCAACAATTCTGCAGATACTAAGGTCAGTGGAACAGGAGGGGGAGGAGGTGCTTCAGACCCTGGAGCAGAGGTTCCCCTGCAGCCCGTGGTGCAGACCACAGTGAAGCAGCTGTGCCCCTGCAGCCCATGGAGATCCATGGTGGAGCAGAGAGCCACCTGCAGTTTGTGGAGGTGATCCATGCTGAAGCAAGTGGATGCCCAACAGGGGCTGTGACCCTGTGTGAAGCCTATGATGGAGCAAGCTCCTGGCAGGGATCTACAAACCCATAAAGAAAGGAGCCCATACTAGGACAGGCTTGCTGGTAGGACTTGTCACCCTATAAGGGCCTCACATTGGAGTAGCCTTTCCCTGAAGGACTGCATCCCATGGAAAAGTGACCCCACCTTAAAGCAGTTCATGAGGAACTGCAGCCCATAGCAAGGACTCACACTAGAGAAGTTAATGAAGAACTGTTTCCCATGGGAGGGACCCCTCATTGAAGCAGAGGAAAGACTCTTCTCCCCAGGTCACAGAAGAAATAACTTGTAATGAACTGTAGCCCCCATTCTGCATCTTCCTGAACTGCTACAAAGAGGGAGGTAGAGCCCAGGAATGAGGGAGGGGTGAGCAAAGGGTGTTACAAGATTTATTTTACTTCACTTTATCCTACTCTTATTTTGTGGTAATAAAATCAATTAATATCTCTCTTTCAAGCCGTTTTGCCACTGATGGTTTTTGATGAATGAAGTCTCCTGGTCTGTACCATAACTCATGAACCTTTGTTATATTTTCTCTCTCCTGCCCAACTGAGAAGGAGCGTTATAGATCAATAGCCAGGGTCAACGCACAATATTGTATATGCATGTTTGTATAGCTGTCTATATATTTTGAAAGACATTGTAGAACAGAACTATTTCCACATGTTAAAGAAACTTTAAATGCATCAATTCTGCTGGTTCAATTCAAGCTTCAAAATGCCCATCATTACAAAGGGCCCCAAAAGCCAACATATTTAATGTATAGACTTAAAAATATTATTAATTGAAAATACTCACTGTATGTGAGATGGAAATGTTGTAAGGAAATAGTTAAAACTAAACCCATGGAAGCTGCTAGTAGAAACAGATAAAGCATATATTTCAGTATATATTAGTTTTCATATCCTTAGTGGTGTGATGTGTGCTTTACAGTTGCTGTAGACAAATGCAAATATACTGAAGAACCAAAAGTGTCAGGGCTGTTTAGGGTATGTAAAAGCTTTTTTGTTTATTAAATGAAAAATAGTAGTCTCCCTTGAGGAGAAGTCTGGACACTTGTTTAGATTCTCTAGGTGTTCTATTCTAATACCTAGCACTAATTAATGCTTACTGGGTAAAAAAATAACTACAGTACATAAAAATATATATGTTTTAAATATTGTAAAAATAAATCCAAGTCCATTGCTCGTGTATAAATACTACAAATAAATTACATATAGAATACAGAAATTAAAGTAATGTGCAGAAGTATAAATAATGCAAATGAGGATGATTCTGGCATTTTCAGAAAACATAAGAATAACAAAAATAAATTTAAAACTCTGTTAAACTAAAAACTAGCTATAAGCCAAAAAGGTTTAGGGCAAGTTTTAATTATTAAAATCTTCATAGATATCTATAAATGGCCTTATAAATATTTCTGGGAAGCATCTAGCCTAGTTTTGAACCAAAGCTGAAATTAAGAAATAATAAATGAAAACCTAAGTTACAGGAACAACATTGCCACTGTAAATTCAAGAATTTTGAAGTAACAAGTGTCAGAATTAATGTGACTGGGTAGTTATTCAGATTTCCCTTTATTGTAATGATTGTGAATGTATGTTGCCATTGAGACTCATGTCTAATGCACAAATCACATGGAGATAAAGAGAGAATCAACAAAGCTGATATACCCATGAGATGAGAACAGGATGTGCCAACATTTCCCTAAAAGAAAGCAGTTTCCCTGAACATACCTGCTTTAAACCCAGTCCACTCTATCAGGAGAGTTTAGTGCACGTTTTCCCATGCACCTCATCTTAACTGATTTTCTCCTGACCTTTGAGCTTCTCTTTTCCTTATCTTTTGATCTGACTTTTCCATTCCTGTCTCCAAAGAGGTTATTATCCACTATGTTTATTATGAGATTTCCCAGCCAAGCCTACTTCTTCCACCATTCTGTCGACTTTCTTTTTTTTTTCTGAGTTGCATTTCTCTGTTGCAAGCTTGTTACCAGTTCTTGCCTGGGCAATGCAGGTCTCCCTTTCCTGAGTTCTAAGCCTGGATTTCCAGTGTCCTTACATCAATATGTTTTTTCTGTTTAATTTCAGTTATGAACTAGTTTCCTAACCTTCTGTCTTTTCCCGTCTTTGTTCAAATACAAGCTTTTCTGACAGATTTCAACTCTTATAAGTAAGACTGAAATCATTACATGGACACTAATTGATGCCAGTTGAGAATAAGGGCATATTATAGAGAAATTGCTTGTGGTACCTCCTGTGGAGGTTTTCTAACAATTCCATCTAAAAGATTCTTTTTTCAGTGGTTTATAACTTTGCAAAACTTTAAAGTTAGGCATGAATTTTTCCATGCTGTGTGTCTGCCTCAGGCTATACTTAGCTAGTTTCACTCAGAACAATACAGTTTTTTCCAGTAACAAGGCTGTGCAAAATATAGCAAATGTTAGGATAGAAAAAAATAGCAATTTTTTGAGAAGACAAATAATTTTCATCATGCCTTCACCTCCTGCTGTCATGACCACCACATGAAAATCCACAAAGAAATTAATTACTCTTTCTTCAGAGGTTATGCACTAGCAGTGGCAGAGATCCTATGCAAAAATGAATGTGATCAGAAAATTAAAATCTTCCTCATAATGCAGGTGCACAGGACACAATTAGAGCTGTACCAGAAACCATAATTTTGCCTTAATTTTCAAAGTTTAACTTTTACAACTTAATAATGCTGTTTTAGGATCATGTCATCTCTACTATGTGTAGTAATTTTAGCAAAAATATCTGCAAAATATTTGTCCTTTATTTTCTCTAATTAATGTAATTTCATTTTTACCTCTACCCTAAAACAGCAGTGATAGAAAAAAAAATTGAAATGCTTTGATTTTTTTTTTTTTTTTTTTGATAAGAAACATTATTTTATCATTTACCTTTAAAATAAGCACCTTTCATGCTAGGTGGTCTTCCAAATTCAATTATATTTTAGACTATATTAACTGAGGTTGTTTTAGCCTCCATATTCTTGTTATCTGACCTGAATAAATATGATTTCCTTCCTGAAATAGCATGTTTGATGCAGGTGTGGACCATTGGTGAAGATACTGTCTCTCTCCCAACTTGTCATGAGGAGACCAGCTTTCTGATCTTGTGAATTTTTTGCTGTGGTGAAATCATTGACAACAAAGCTTATGTTTGTCTTGTATAAAGGTCTGATCAGATGACTTGAATATAACCAACATTTAAGTATGATATAATGCCTGAATTAATAGGTTTCCCTAAAAATTAAGCATTGTTCTTCAGAAGCAAATTAGTATTCCCTAACTTCAATTTCATGATTATGTCTATATTGACATAGGATTATGTAAGTCAGCTTCAGCCGTGAGCTCAAGTTCTTTAATGTTATAACCTCACATTTTTTTTGGCTTGCCTTTCTAAGTAGTGACTGTTTAAAATATATTCTATCACAGAGTCATATAAGTTTATCAGGGATTAAGTGGAATTATTCACCTAAACCCTATTAAAACTCAGGAAGAGTTAAGTAGCTAATTCTCAGGCAGTTTTAAAGACTAGTAGATTACTTTTATATAAGCCAATTACATAACATATTTGGGTAAAAAATTAGTTTTTATTTGAATTCACAGAATCACAGAATAAGTTGAGCTGGAAGGAACCTACAAGGATCACGGAGTTCAACTCCAGGCCCTTTACAGGATGATTCCCAAGAGTCACACCATGTATCCAAGAGTGTTGTCCAAATGTTTCTTGAACTCTGTTGAGCTTGATGCTGTGACCACTTCCCTGGGGGAGCCTTTCCCAGTGCCCAACCACCCTCTGGGTAAAAACTCTTTTTAATATCCAAACTAAATCTCCCCAGACACAACTTCAGGACATTCTTTTGAGTCCTGTCACTGGTCACCACAGAGAAGAGATCAGTGTTGACATTTTTCTTCCCCTCATGAGGAAGCTGCACACTGCAATGAGGTGTCCCCTCAGTCTTCTCAGACTAAACAGACCAAGTGAACTCAGCTGCTCCTCATACGATTTCCCCTCCAGGCCCTTCACCATCTTGATTGCCTTCCTTTGGATGCTCTGTAATAGCTTAATATCTTTTTTATATTGTGGCACTCAAAACTGCCCCCAGCACTCAAGGTGAGGCTGTCCCAGTGCAGAGCAGAGCAGGACAATCCCCTCCCTTGCCTGGCTGGCCATGCTGTGCCTGATGACACGCTTGGCCCTCCTGGCTGCCAGGGCACTGCTGACTCATGGTCAACGTGCCATCAACCAGGACCCCCAGGTCCCTTTCTGTAGCACTGCTTCCCAGCATCTCCTTCCCCAGTCTGTCCATACATCCAGGGTTGCCCCATTCCAGGTGTAGAATCTGACACCTTAACTTGTTGAACTAAAGTTATAGGGTTGGTAATTGCTCAGTCCTCTACTTTTTGAGGTCTCTCTGCATGGCCTCTCTGCCTTCAAGGGAGTCGATATCACCTCCCAGTTTTGTTTTGTCTGCACCTTGCTTACTACTCCTTTCAGTCTTTTTATTTTTCCTCTTGTATTTGGCGTTTTTCAGCTCCAGGAACAATAGCTTACACTATGTCTCAGCTACAAAGATAAAGAACATTAGAAGAATTCAAGAATGTGGACTCACTATCTATGGATTCCTCAGTCTTATGATACTGTGCTTTAGATAATATCATTAACACCTTTCATAGATTTGTTTTCTCGTCATCTTTCTAGCAGGAATGTTCAACAGATCTCTTGATTTTGCTTTTTTAAATTTACCTGTATTTACACTTATATATACTATATGTTCTGTATAAATACATAAATATATGTTCCATGCTGACAACACGTTTTATAGATTAATATTTTATGTGTGTATGTATCTACATGATATATTAAGATATATTACTATAAAAGCATGATATATGTTATTACATTTATATAGAAGCAAACATTTAACTGACAAATGGGTTTTGTTATATCTCTAGTTTATATTGGAGGCAGTAGTTCACAGAAACATGCCTTCCAAATAAACTGTTTTTTGGGGTGGTTCCTGGCTTCCTGTGGGCCTGTCCCAATACCCATGTTGAAAATTCCCTTGTGTTAGAGCAGCAGTTCCCAGTGGACATATGTAATTCCATCAAACTTGGACCAAATTTGAGCAGACTGATGGATTTTTCAGCAGACTAACATTTTATGGATAATGTTAGAAGCATTCAGCCTTACCAAGGATATTGTTCTGGGAGAAAATGAGAATTCCCAATGACATGGGACCATATGCTCCGGCTTTATGGTACCTCTGCTTGAGTTGCTGGTGCATGTTTGGAAACAGTTTGCTTTTGGTTTTGGTTTTGGTTTTGGTTTTGGTTTTGGTTTTGGTTTTGGTTTTTTTTTTAAATAAAGCATATGTAAAGCAATTTCTATTCTCTGAAGTTATATCCTTTCCCAAATTAAAATCAGTAGTGTAGACACACTGCAAACTTTCCATCCTGCCTGTACATCCTTCTTCACATTCTCTTGAATATGTGTTCATGGTATGTGCTGAGCTTAAACACTAAGGCAAACAGTGCCCTTGGGCAGCTCACAGAAAAATGTTTACAGTATGGGGAAGGATGCATTGACATTCAGTGTGAAGCCTCAGATGATGTTCCTTCTGGAGATCAGTAGGCCTTTAGGTCACTATGAATTACAGTCTTTAAGAACTGGAACAGTGGTAGCCAGAATCCATGTGTTAAAGTAAACCATGTAGCACAGAATGAGCTGTCAAAATCTTCTTAGTGAGACAGATCATACACAAAGGGCAGTGTGCATATGAAATAAAGGGCAAGAAAAAAGGTGCAGTAAACAAGGATCCAACAAGCAAAGTGAGGAAGTCTCCCTCACCAACAGATAGAGTTCAGCCATAGAGGGCAGAGCTCTTCCTTGAACATGACAAGAGGCTGAATAACAAAAGGAAAGGCATAAGTCCTCAGACCCACCTGAGTTTAAAATGATTGTGTGTGGGACTTTTAAATTGCTTTCTTGAAATAATGGAAGCCTTAATAAAGCATGTGCATAGAACTTTCTAGTTTTACGAGATTTATATTGGAATACAGATTCTAGGAAAAAATAACAACCCTGTCAGGGAATGGAGCTGGGTCACACAGTGTGATTTGTCAAAAAATAAAATTAATGCAAATACAACAGATGACTAATTACCACTTGAACAATAATAACTAGTAATAATTTTCAAAAATATCTGTTCCTAATCATAATCTGATGACAATCTTCAGATTCAAGAGTACCTTTAAATGTCATTGACTAAATCCAGATAATGGACAAGTTTTATCAACAGCATGTGTATTTTGATATATTTGAGCTAAATTTATCCAGTACTTCCATGGTGAACTATGAAATTTACTAAATATATATGATGTAAGAGAATGTGTTCCTACATTCACCACAAAATAAAGAAGAGGATCAGAGAAGAGTTATAAAATCTATAGAACAAATTATGTCATGGTTTACTATCTTTCTAATTCTTGATGATCTTTTGTAATTATGGGAATTCTTTCTATATATATATATTTGGTGTGCTTTTTAAAATCTATTTTACTCTTGACTTACAATTATTTCATCGCATTTCATAGAGTAATTTTACATAGCACAAAAATATTTCCATTTATATGTTTTGACTTTTCTGGCTTTAAGTTTTGTTGAATATTCCTATAATTTTGTACAGTAGAAATGCAGAAGTACCTAATTTATCCTCACTATACTACACCTTACATAAAATGTATTTTATGTTGTATACATTTATCAAGTTTTACCTTCTAAATTTACAGTGCAAATCTCTTCACTTCTGTCATATGAAATTCTTTCATGTCCCTAGTAATTTTTACACTTGCATTGCATTGGAATCCTTTAAGTTCTTTTTTTTTTTTTCTTTTTTCTGTTGAAATAAATTATGTTTTTAATAATGCTTAGAATATGCAAAATTTTCACCAGACTAAGCTATAAGCTATCATGTACTGCTATTTTCAAAACTGTCTTTGGACACTTATAACACTGTACTTTTTCAGTTCTTTCTCCTTTCTGCTTCAAGTTCTCTCTTTACTTGTCTTACACTGAATTTGAAAATTAGGAAACAAAGGCCCTGGAAAACTTGAAATGTTTTTTAGTTTTCATTATAGTGCACATGAATGAATAATATAGAGTCCTAAAAGGTGTTCCCATGGGTTATTTCTTTTCTTCTTTTAATAGAATGATAATATGATTCCTATATGAGTACAGTAGCTGATTTTTGAAACATATATTCATGTACTTTCATATCCTAACAAGTTGGGGTTTTTTTTTTTTGTTATTGGGTTGTTTGTTTTTTTTTTTTTTGGGGGGNTTCTTTTCTTCTTTTAATAGAATGATAATATGATTCCTATATGAGTACAGTAGCTGATTTTTGAAACATATATTCATGTACTTTCATATCCTAACAAGTTGGGTTTTTTTTTTTTGTTATTGGGTTGTTTGTGGTTTTTTTTTGGGTGGGGGGGGCTGTTTGTTTGTTTGTTTGAAATTAATCTGCTTTACTATTAATAGAGCATTTATTTAGTATATATTACCTTTGGGAATTTATTCTTGGAATAAAGTACCTCTGACATATAAAAATTATCTTATCTGTTTGAGAAATCCTCAAAGTCCATGGACAGTTCCCATCTACATGGATGATAATAGAGTAAAAATGAGTGGGATTATGTAAGTTGAAAAGCAGACAAATGAAAAAGTATGACACTTTTTTGCCCATAATATGAGAAATAAAATTGAAAGAAAATGTGATTATTTAGATGTGCAGAAGGCATTAAAACCACTAAAAGAGGGGTGATAACTATGTGGAATGAACAGGTTTGTGAGAATAGATTTTGAAAAAGGCTTGTAGCAAATGGTAGGTGTAGATGCCAAACAATTCAGTAGCCTCCCCACAAAATTCTGAAGTCTTGACAGCTGCTGGTGAGAAAAGATTAGTCACTGAGAGCTGGTTGAGTTAGAATAGGAGAATTAAATGTTGGAATCACCTTTTTTAGGAACACAAGAGGAAAAAAAATGTAATTAAATCCCATAAATCTGTCTTACTCCTGCCTTTTGCCCATAGTAAACATTGTTCTCATTGAAAGCTCCTGATAGATGTAAATATATAAATTGATTCTTTGCTTTGCCTATAACCAGGACTTTCTTTGATGGAAGATTTCTGCTCTTTTTATAACATTAAATAAGTGTAATTAAGTACTTCTGGTCTTTTTACCAAATATTCTGTTTAGAAATCTGACAAATGGCTTTTGCATTAATTGTTTATTGTTTGAAATCAGTAAAATTTCCTGAGTTTGTGAAATTTAAAAAGAGTTTTAACATGTCCTCAGGATCAATCACTTTAGTGTATCTTTTTATTTTCTTATTCAACTTGTTACTGTACCTAGGAATTTCAAATATAATTCAGGACCATCACATTACTGTTGTCAACAAAAAAGTCTTTCCAAATAGACCACAGTATAATACAAGAAGAAGGCATGATTCTGTAAATATCTTTCATTTGCATATGCTAAGGAGATCTGCCAAAGGAAGCAATCCCACATGGCAATCCTGTGCAATGTGCTCTAGGATGACCCTCCTTGAGCAGGGAGGTTGTACCAGATGACTACTGTGGCCCCTTCTAAACTTATCTATTTTAATTCCCTGCTTCCAGAAACCAGTTTCTGTCTCTGTGCTACCCCAGCCTTTTGGAGGGCAAGAGGATTTGAATGGTTTCACAGTGAGATGAATCAGGGAACTGGTTTAATTGGAAGGTAACCAAGCAGGAGAAAAATGTTCAAAGTTCAACATCAAGTTCTGTTTATTCTCCATGGGAAGCAAAATCAAATTAATCATAGCAAAGTGCAACTACACTTATTCCCAGCATGTTTCATGACTTCTTAAAGATCCTAGGATGAAGTTAATGATGTTTTCAAACTATTCAATTTCTTACAGATTTTTCAATTAGTAGGGTTTTTTTATTTTGTATTTAAATTTTGTTTCTGCATTATTAGCTTTTTAGTTTTGCCCTATTTTCTATGTACCTAGATACCAGATGATTTAATTTCACCACGGTTCTTGTGCCTAGCATTTAAAGACTTGTATTTGCTTTTCTCTGTCTCTTTCCAAGTTGAAACAGTCCAAATATGTTGATATCTTCCATTTTGCCTGTATTTTTTTTTAGTCTTTGAATACTCTTACAGTTTTCCACTGAACATTTCTTGAAAAAAATGTCTAAAGCTGTACAAGATTCTAGCTGAGAACACACTCATTTTGAGGAAAAAGGTCAATAAAATCAGGAAGCATAACGGGAAGCCTGTTTAATTTTAATTGCTGAAGAGTAATATTTTCCTTTTTTTTGTGTAAACCCCCTTATTAGCTGCTACTTCTTACCTCTTCTTTTCTTTCACTTTCTTGAACCTTTAATAGTTGCCTTTTATAATATATCGTACTTTGTACAGAGAATCAAGCCAAATTAAATTTATGAAGCTTAAGTTCTTGTGCTGGAAAGATTTCAGCTCCAAAATAGGGATCCCAGTCTGTCTCTTTACCATTATATGAAAATATATGATTCAGTAAATGCTCATTTCAAAATAAAGTTGAAGTAGAGGATAGTTGAAAAGCCATTGTTGTTTTGTTGGTAATGTTATCAGTGTACGTAGGGTGAACTAGCAAAAAAAAGGTTTTACAGTTTATTTTTCATTTTACTTGTCTTTTGTACCCATTTGATTTCCATTATGTTATAAAATGGTGTTAATACAGCATAAAACTCTGTTAATGCAGCATAAAATGCTATTATGCAATACAGTGTCTGAGATTCTGGAAACAAAATTAAAACCCAAATATCCCCTCTATACCTGCTTTAAATTCAGTCATAAAATACCAATAACAGGAAATTGATGAAATATTTTTTATACCCATTCTTATATTCTGATTTTTGCACTTAAAAATAAATCAGCCAAGGTAAAATTCAGTTTAAGTAGTTTAATTGGTGATTTTTTTTCTATTTATATATTTTTCAAAACTGTTTTTTGCATACAGGTATTGCAAGTGTTAGGATTGAAATGGAAATATAAACTGTTTTGTCACCTAAGTGTTCCAAGACTTAAAATAAACCCAAAAAAAACCTGGCATAGATGCCTGAACAATAGCATTAACTGTGGTATCTGAACACTGTGCCAGTTCCAAGAGAATCAAAAATATGAGGACAGAAGACTATTCTGAAAGCATGCACAGTGCAGTTCAGGAAGTAGGAATTTGTCTCTGTAAATTCCCAACCACACTGGGAATTGTTTCAAAGTCATAGATAGACACCAGCATGAAGAGAGTTTACAGAGATCTTTTAAATACCAAGGGTGTATTTACAGAAAGACAACCCTGGGAAATGGAGTATTAATCTGAGAGACAGCAACCTCCTCATAGTCAGGGAAGCCCTGGACACAGTGTGAGCAGTGAACCAACTGCTATATAAATGCAGAGGAACTTAGTGGTGCATGAATGACGCATGAATTGCTCTCACCATGAGTTTGATGTTAAATCCACTGTGTAAATGTAGTGCTCTGGATTTGCTAACTGCCTGTTATCTCTGCAGTTAATTAGCTGATCACCTATGTAATTTCAAAACTTGAAAATAACAACAGAATGTAAAGTGGCAATATCTGATTCTGGAAGAAACAATAACAGAAATCTAATTATAGCTCCTGAATAAAGTTGCCTTAGTTACGAATCAGAAGTCTTTTTTTTTTTTTTAATTAGCCACAGACATGAATGATGTCTTTTTAGATGGGGTCCAATTCAGTATTCAATCCAATCACTAAAGACCAGTGAGCTGCATTTTCTCAGTTGCTCAGTCTTTGGGATCCTCTCTTGGATGCCCTTCAGAATCTAATTTTTGTATTTTTAGTATGAAGTAACTTTTGCAGTTCCCGACGAGTTGCAAGTTTCTTCTGATCCCTTTGTCATTTCCAAATGGCTTTGTACATGGTCTGCTCTCCCACTGGTGCAAATCTCAGGGGAATCTTGCTCACAAATATGAACTCAACTTCCATTGCTGTGATGATCTGTTTCCCATTATGCCACTGTCTACCACTGAAAAATACAGTGCTAACCTGCTATTTTCACCTTAGACATCTATAAAACATTTACGTTTTTTTCTCCAGAAATCCCATTTCACTCATCATGATGAAAAAGCTCAAAAAAAAAAAATAAATTACATCGTAGTGCAGCACTAGCCTGAGTAAAATTTCTACTCATGAAAATGTCTGATGTTACCCCTCTCTTTCCTTCTCCTCTTCCACCTTTCTGTACATGTACCTGTTGTCTCAAGTGGGCCTTATATATCTCCTCTAATGTGTTTGTGTGTTTATGCACAGCACACCTATGAAAAACAGCCCATTCTGCAGTAGGACACGCCCTGGGTGCTAGCACAGACTGTAACTGTGGTTTCTTATTTATTTCCTCACCTATTAAAGGTTATGGTTGTTAAAAGTTTTGGTCACTGGGAAAGTTTGTATGTTGTATGGGTTAATTTATTTTTAGATCAGCCTCAGTGAAGGAATGAATAGAAATATCCCATGTCATTACCATGGGTAAATATTTTGAAATGTCAAACCACAGCCTGGGGCTGTTAGAGTGAATAATAAATAATATATCTGCTTTGCCTGAAGTAGCATATTGTATACAATTTTGATGACTTTCCAGTGCTTGGTAATATAGAGGACAGATATTGTGAATATATGGTAATATTCCTAAGTATGAAAAAAGGAAATTAATAGTAATCTAGTTACTAACAGATTTTAAAGATTTGATTATTTGCTGTTTTTCTTCTGGATCCTCATAAAAAAAAAAAAGGTGTCAGAAATTGATATTTAAACTTATGAAATGCCTAAAACAATTTATTAATTAATTTAAGTATCAAATTAAAAAGAAAAGTAGTTTTAACTCCATCCTATGTAGTTTTGCTTTTCTTCATTTTAAACACAGAGCAATGTATCATGGAAGCATTAACTATATAGTAGAATATTAGAAGATTCAATTCTGCAGAAGAAGAATATTTAACATAATTCAGGTAACTAATCCAAAACCAGCTGAATGTAACACATCTAATTAATCTCTGAGTGAGGACAAATTGCATTCTTCTACATTCATGAAAAATATATGCAAAATATGTATCTAGTCTGGTTGGTTTCATTTTTACAATGGGATTGATCACCCTGAAAGATAAGTTGTTGCAATAGAAATAGCATGTATTTGTTTACATTTTTACAACTTTTCTGATTTTTTTAAAGACTAATATTGCAACAGCTCCAGATGGTTTTGTTTGTTTCTTTGTTTTCTGAGAAAGCGAAATTAAAAGCTGTAATTTTCTGCTACTAATTAAATGGACAATTAAAGAAATTGACAATTTGAGTGGTAAAGACTGGGTTTTTTTCTCTCAAGACAGGTATGGTATTACCTAAGTTTGAAATAGACTGAAGTATTTAACTTCTAAAACAGACCTAGTATCCTATTAAAGGTGTGTTCTTGTTAAGCCTGGTTAGAAGCAAAGGGTGTAAAAACATGAAAGTTTGACCTTTTGGTCAACAGCATTGAATTCAATGTAGCCCGGATTTGTTGATATGTAGTGTTGTATTGAATACTATCAAGTCCCAATAATTTTGTTTAATGCATGATCATAGTAAATAATTATCCACCATGACCTGCATGACTCATTTACAGTAATGTAAAAGAATGAACACCTCGTATAATAGAATTATTTTAAATAGTGGGTTTCAGTATTGATTCAGACTCGATTTTCTCAGGGTTTTAATAAGGATTTAGACCTGAAAGATCTAAAAGATGAAATTCAGATAGATATGGAGGTCTGAATGTGTGTGAAGTACATTTCTGGTCCCATGGGATTTTTTGTTTCCTGGGCCATTATAGTCATGAGTATGAGTAATTGTATGAATTTGTCCCAACAGTTGTCATCATTCTTCCTAAAATACCCGCAATGAACTTGTAATCTTCAAGAATTGTTCCAGCAGTAAGAAATCAAGAATTCAACATTGAAATTTTGATCTCCATGTCTTTTCTGTACAGTGTCAAGTGCTTAGGCTGGAGGTAGGGAAATGAAGAGAGAAATCTGGCTAGCTTTGAGTGCTCTGATAGAAATACTGAACTTCCCAGTCTATCCTTCTATACCAATTTACCAGTGCAATAACCCAATATTTTTGCCTTTCATCTGTTACTGAAAAACAAGTTACTGAGATTCCAGAGACAGAAAAAGTGTCTAATTAACCTCTCTGACTGGACATCTGGTGTCTAAGCAGCTATAACTAACAGTAATTGGAAAAAGCTACATTTTGCAAAAGGGTATGGTGACATTCCCATGTGGCAAGGTATTGAAATAGTATATTGCTTTACTTTTAAACGTTCCATCCTGTTCATTGATGCAGATGCTTTGTCTCTCAGGAGATACCAGACACCAAAGATTTTCAGCTGTGAAAGTGTGAGTTTCCCCTGCTACTTCTATTTGATTTTATTACTAACAAAACTGCCATAGGTGCTGACAATAATTGGTAAGTTCACTACTTCATCTTTATTTCATTTCTTTGTGCTATCTCACCTAACTCTCAACATGTGATAAATGGAGCAAGGTCCTGATGCAGATGAGGACAGACATCCCTTCTAGCTATGACTTCCATGGGAGTAAGAGACTTTAATTGTCTCTACCAGAAACTGCTACAAATCTAGCAAGAAGGAGCATCCTACATCTGTAAGAGCTTCAATCTGAGCCTGAAAGTAGGGTTCATCCTGTCTCTTAGAAAGCCAGAATAAAAGGGGAGATTTTAGTCTTCAAAGAAATTCCACTATGAAATTTAACATCAACTACAATTTCAAATGTTAGCTTCCTTAAATATTCTTTGAAACTGGCATCCAAAACAATGACCATAGGCTAAGAAGTCAAGAGTGAGAGTGGTGCATCACCTAAGACAAACTTTCATATTTTGAAAAGAAAGAAAATTTAATTTGCATCAACCTGGAAGAAAAAAAGTAAAGAAATGACGATGATGATGTTATCTTTTGTGTCATTGCATGCCACAGAACTTAAACAGGGTCATCAAGTTATGTTGTGCTGACATTTGCCAAATTGTCAATTTTGTGTGAATTTACAGGGACCAATGTAGTATTACAGGGCAAATTAAAAGTTTGAGAGCTCATTAATAGAATTTCAAAGCACAACCAGTGCTTTCTAAACAGTTTCAAAAGTTATCATATCTTCAGTAGCCTTTTTTTTTTTAGGGAAATAGTGAAATACACAGGTGGATATTAATGTAAATTAAATCTTCAATTTGTCATTGTATGCCAAATGAACAAATTGTAAAGAGCTTTTGGATGAACACACAAAACACCTGATCCCCAAATCATCTAGCTTTCAAGTAAAATTAAAGGCATCTTGGGTAACCCATTGCATTGTTTATTTCCTTTTTCATATTTTCAAATGAGATCTATCATCAGGCCTGTGATTCAAATGAAATCATCTAACACAGAATAATTTCTCCTCCTTAAATTATACTCATAGGTAACAAGTTTGAGCTGTATAGCATTTTACTGTGTTTGCACAATAAAGAAATAACATTCAAAAATTCAACTGTGACGCTGTATATTTTAGTGCTTTTTAAAATAAAAAGCTCTTAATTAAGTATTGGGTATATCTGTTCTCCATTGCTCCTGACTAGCTCTCTCTGTAACAAGGATGAAGAAGTATTATGAGATGAGTTGTTAGTGATGGGGCTTTCCTACGGGAAACAGTTTCTGGAAACTTTTCCTGAAGTGGATAAATTGAGTACAGTTACTTAAAAAATTAAAAATGAATTAAAACATCAAGATCTCTATGAACAATCTATAATATCTTGGGTTAACTACTTGCTAAAAAAAATGAGATAGTCAATTATAATCAATGAACAGAAGAGTAGCATTATTAATAAACACAAATAGCTTAGACATGCAAGAAAAGAAAATTCGTATAATGAAACTGGCCAAGCTTGTATTGGCATGCTTTAATACCAAGCCTTATTTTCTTCAGTCATTTCCTTTGATTTCTTATGAACTCCTACCAATTTATCAGTATGAAATTTTTCTCTTTCAGGAGCTATGAATTTTTCCTACTCAGTGAACAAGATGATGGGCTTTGTTCTTTCATACACTTTACTTGGGTTTCTCTCCCACAACAGAACTTAAAATAAAACAACTATTGTGATCAAACTCACCATGATCTCAGCAACCAGTGGATCAGTGTGGGGTTTGGGGTGTAGGCTGGGGTCTAGACATATCTGCACCTTGGAGAGCAGCAGTGAAAAGGTGGAAATCCCAGTCCAGCTGCCAGGCCAATCTGGTTATCTACAAAGTGCTGGCAGGTATGTCTAGCACCTGCCTTCCACTGGTTCTTGTATGCCTTGTGCTGTGAGGCTAGAAAATCTTGGCCTGGGGCTTATGTGTCTTTTAAGCTTTTATTGTTTTCTGTAACTCTGCAGTTGCTGCTTCTGGTAGCTAAAACCAGTTTACATGGTTGCACAACCTTGAGTTGCAAGCCAGAGGGTATGAGCCAGGTCTGTGCATGCCAAGAGGAGAAAAAGCAATTTTAGAGATGACTTCTTAAGTGGATAAGGTCACTAAACATTGCAGTCCTCAGGCACTGAAAAAAGAAAAAAAGTATTCCCTAAGTGACAGAGTTTTGATGGATTTTTAAGCAAGGTGTGGAAAAGCATGCTATCTGGGAAATGCTATATTTTAAAAGTGATACACCACTGCATAAATGAAGAAGGGGAGATGTGTGAATTAGTTAGATACAGCTGAAATACCATAAACAGAACAGGGAAAGTAGGACTTGTTTATGTAGAATACTGATTGCCAACTACAGAGGGAAAAATTCTATTTTTTTTTCATTGCAATATTGAGGAGATTTTCAAAATACAAGGTTAGGTTTAAGAGTTCAAAACCTATGAGGAAGACCTCATTTTCAAAACATTTAAGTTCTCATATAGCTACTAAACAAAATGTTCTTTATAATATGTTTTCTCTATCTTTTTTATGTAATCTAGTCATGTGCTTGCAGTTACTGTGTCTTGGAATGACTTGATAAGACAACATGTAATTGGTTATAACTTTGCTTACCTTAGTAGGCCATGTCAAAATTCTTTGTACTGAAATTCTTTTCTTGAATGCATAGGCTTTTCGTGAATATAATTTAATTTCCAAAAAGTTTACTTTTGCTTTTAGTATTTATGTGTAAGTGCTTCTGTTTGAAGGTATCATTCTCATCATAGTGAAACTATATTTTTTTTAGCAAAGATTGCTGGATGTCCATGACTGATGCACAGAGAACAGATTGCATATTTACAAAGGTGTTAAAGCTGAGCAGCCTGTACTCCATTTAATATTGTTCCTCACCAGTGAGTTAATAATATCTGTTATGAAACACAATGCAATGCTTTGTTCACCACTGACACTGATAAATATGGTTTTCAGTGGTTTTGGTCATTTCCTCATTTGGTCTCAAGTCCTTAGAGAACAAAACAGTTAAAATTATTGCCAGCCTTTCATTCTGATGATATTGGCTCATTGTTTGTTTGCCACCACCATTTGGTCAGGATGGAACTACTGGGAAAAATAACCTCCCTGAAAATGCAAAGTGCAGCCAACTTTGAAGAGAAATGACACACAGTGGATATTTGCTGTTCAATGTTTGTATTTCCAGGGTCTTTTAGAAAGGACAATTTTTTCAGCCGCTGTTCATATAGCTGGCATATTTGCTGGATGTGAACCTCAATGTTATCAAATATGTCTAATGCAGCCAGTGACATTCAAAAATCTGATGAATCTATGACCTGATTCTGCAAGGTGTCTATATGAAATAATTTCAAAGTCCACTGATATTAAATAGGGGTAAAGCTGGCTGTGTTTCTGCTAGGGTCATCCAGTATTGTAGGTTTCTCTAGCTTTATTATTTTAACATGGCCACAGAACTTTCTGTATCTGTCCAGTGTGTTTCAGACTTCCTTTCTTGCTTTCCAATGATTATGCACTTGGTACACAAAATACCTAGAGATATCCCCAAACAGGTAACTGTGAATAAGGCCTATTTTGGTGTTCGAAAAATAAATACCTTCTGGTATTTGTACATAGGAGCTATTGAAGCAACTAAAATTGCAAATTGTTCTGTTTGGCTTTTTTTCATTGCTAAACCAAAAATAGAAATCGACACCTATTGACTACTAATAAATAATTTAAAATTTCAAAACATGGCAGCTTTTTTTTTCACTTTTGTAAAAAAATTCCTTTTAGAAAGAAATTAGTAATCTTAGATTGTATCCTTATAGTTTCTCCTCTACTGGAGTATTTTACCTATTTTGCTGTGAGTTGCCAGTAATAGTTTCAACACAGCAAAAAAAGAATGAATCAAGGCATAGTGTTGCCTGAATTTTATTATGAGTCTTAGGTCACTTGGTAGTCTTAAGTATCAGCCGCTGGAGTTCCTCCCTAAAAGAAGACTAGTTTGACCATTAAAAGTAAAAAAAAAAAAAAATAATAATAAAGAAACCCAAAATATTTTTGGTGGACAAAAGCTGGAANTTCCTCCCTAAAAGAAGACTAGTTTGACCATTAAAAGTAAAAAAAAAAAAAAATCATAATAAAGAAACCCACAATATTTTTGGTGGACAAAAGCTGGAAAATGTGCAACTACAGGCTCAATGACCAGATGGCAAATTAAAAACATACAGGGATATATAAATAAATAAATAAATAAGTCTGCAACTGTATGTTGCATCAAAACACTTTTAGAGGTCTGATTTTTAGTATTATGAACTGAAAATTCATGGCAAATATAATTACACGGAATTACATGTGATAGTCCTATCTTTTGTTTATGGTTTTTCATTTTGACCAGAACTTGTTGTCATTCTTTTTAACAAATAATCAGGTCTTTAAGAAATCAGCATTATGAAGTGTGAACTTACTGATGATCTTGAAGAACAAAATGAAGTACCTTTAAAAAATAAAACCAACTTTCATGTTGCTGACAAAATTTTTGTTGAACAGGCATATTCCATGAACAGGTCAAGATACTTTTTCATTTTGCTGTCATGTTTGCACTACTGGAAGACCAAGGTCCCTGGGATATCACAGGCTCACTTCTGTACTGTGATCCTCCTCTGTACTACTTGGCATTTCCTCTGCTATATGGCTGTTCATTGCTTTAACAAAGAATGGACACTTCTCAGCCACAAATGCTTTTCATCCTGGTTGACTTTTAAGGTCCAAAAAGTAACCAAACATCTTTACAGTTTTGAGTCTCAGCCATGATAGATGTCCCACAGCACCAAAATACGACCTGTAGACTTCTGGATATCCAAAACACCTCAGTAGATGGTCAGCAGGGTATTCACTAAGATTAAACAAAAAAACAACCAAACAAACAAACAAAAAACCCCACTTGCTAATAAAAATTCATACATACTATGAAGGTCTGTTTTTCCAAATACTTTAGAATTTTAATGAATTTAAACTGCATTTCCTTAGGGATCTCTGTGCTAAAGGATACCATTTGGGGGAGCTGTTTCACTGCAACTCTATGAAGCTTGCAGCTTGTCTTTATCCCATCACGAACACAGCAGCACCAGGGAAGGGCAGGACAGGAGACAGTCAGTGAAAAAAGGCAAGAGTTAACCTTGACAAACTAAAAGAAAAGATCATACTATCTTTATAAAATAGTAAACAGAACAAAAATTAAAAAAAAAAAAAAACAAAAAAACAACAAAACCCAAAACAAAACAAACAAAAAAAAAAAAAAAAACCCCAAAACAAAACAAACAAAAAAAAAAAAAAAAACCCCAAAACAAAACAAACAAAAAAAAAAAAAAAAACCCCAAAACAAAACAAACAAAAAAAAAAAAAAAAACCCCAAAACAAAACAAACAAAAAAAAAAAAAAAAACCCCAAAACAAAACAAACAAAAAAAACCCCAGAAAAACCCAAAACACTACCAAAAGATTTACATAATAAAAAAACTGAAATTTTGCTGGACGTTTCAAAATTCCTGTGAGACTTGTATTTGTTCTGGAGCTAACCAAGCAGGAAAGATGACACTACCAAAGACTCCTAGATGCTCTAGAGAACAAAGGTTAAAGGAACAGCAGAACACTAACCTAGGTAAATGGATTCAGAGTTTAAAAAATGTTTTTCCATCTCTCCAGTTGCTCCAGCCTTATATTCTCGGGTAAATAAATGAAAGCAATTTTAGATTCAAGGCTACTGCCTTTTAGTGTATGTTAATAGACTAGGAGATATTTCAGTAACAGAAATATTTTGCACAGTGTGATGTGAGGAGCTAAGTTTCAGAGTAGTTGGGTGTTTTACTCTCACTTTTCCATCTGAAAATGCAGTCAGAAAGCAATCTTTCTTGATCATGTTTGTAAATTTCTGCTCACTCCAACACTGGTATTTATATTCTTGACCATCACGTATTTATAGGTAGTAGCTATATCATGTTTCAGTGTTCCTTTTACTGGGCCAAAATATTTCATTTATTCTTATCTTGAAAGATATGACTTTCTTTCCTTCTGATGATCCATGTAAACATTTTTTTTTATTTTTAATTTTTTTTTTACCTGAGCTACATGCCATTATTATTACTGCTACACTATTATTGAGAAAGCCTGGTTTGGATTTTTTTTTTTTCTCTGTGATATGCCAATCTCTTATAAAACAACTTGTACTTTCCCATCTTTTTATTAAAAGTGGGCATTGAAAAAAATGCATTTGATATCTCCCATTATTTAGAATGGTAGCTTTACTGAGAATCTCACTCTATGACAATATTTTCCCTGAAGGTTAATGGTTGTTATCAGTAGCTTCTCATCCATAGCAATTACTTTCTGTCTTTTCCAACTCTACAAGTTTTTCATGTCACAAACCAATTATGCAACGAAGTACAATAAGATGACATTTCTTGTATTTCTCTGATTGAGGAACTTCATTTGCCAGATTATCTTTGCTAAGACCTTTAATGTCTCGTCCCATTTGCTTAAACTTTCATATCCATAGTTGCTCTTGACATAAAATTTTGTTGTAATGCCTTGCACATTGTTGAGTTTACATCAACCGTTCTGATGTTTGGATCAAGTTCTGATGTTTGGATCAAGTAATTCTCTCCTGAATTATGGTGGGTTTTGTTTTTTGGGGGGTTTTTTTCTGTTCTTTTGTGGTTTTTTTAACTTTTATTATGTGCTATAGCTGCTATTCACTAGATATTAAAAACAAACCCAAAATCTTTGTATGAATGCTTGGTGTACTGTGCTTGTTGGTTGGACTTGATGATCTTAAGGATCTTTTCCAAGCAAAATGACTCTATGATTCTATACTGATTTCGTGTCTCAAATATGTAACAACTTGTGGGAGGAGATCCTTGGTCCCAGCCAATTTGGGGGTCATTAACTCTTTCAGTTTTCTTTACAGTTTTGTGGTGGATTCTGTTTTCCTACTGTCCTCAAGTTCATCTTCTCTTTGTCCCCCAAAAAAGAACTGCATCATCTTGAAAATATCTATATTAGCTTTTTTTTTTCAGAGTCACATCAAGTTTATCTTTAATATTTATTCAGAACCTTCTTCATAGTTATTTTACTTTTAAAACTTTTTCTGTATACTGAAGAATCTTTATTTGCTTTAACCACCTTTCCCAGGTCTGACTCACCTGCCTCTTACCTTTCTGTGCCCTGATTCCTAAAGCATAATTTTCCTGGCTAACCATGTTGTTTGTTTGGAGTTTTTTTCCATCTACATATAGGACCTTGTTTTCCAGAACATTTTTTAAACTCTTTTTTCTATCATTTTCCCTGAACAGATTGCTGCCAATTTTAATATCTTGGACTTTAAGGAGTACAAGGCCTCTATCATATCTGGCCTCAGATGTACTTTTTTCCCTACCTTTTTGATATTCAGCCTTTTGATACAGGGAAATTAGGATTCAGAATATAGCTGAGACTTCTAAATATAACATAATGAATAATAAGTGGTGACAGACAAAATAAAAGCTAATTGACTTTACACTTCAGATGTTCTTTTCCTGTAATAACTATGGGCAAAAGTTTGAAATTGAATTTAATATGAAAAGCAAAGTCAGTTCCTCTACAGATTAATATTTTTATATTTTTGATTTCCAAAATTATAAGCAGGTTCACATTGTACATGTTAGTATAAGAAAAAAAGCCCTTCATTGTCTATTACTGTCATTGAGGTATGTCTGTGTGTACTTCTGAATAATTGAATATTTCATTACAAATTAGTTAGTTTTCCCTATAGTTAAGTACCCCAAAATGTCATATGTCTCTACTGAGGCAGTGGCCAGCAACAGGTAATTATCAAGTTTTGGCAGAGAGGAATCATAAAGTTAAACAGTACATTTAAGTGATTAAAAAGAGAACCCAAGTAGCTCCAAATTGAGACCTGGCATATTTCTTTGGTCACATGGTTGGTTAAAGGTGGGGTAAACTCCTTTCTTCTTGCTGAGGAATTAAATGGACAAAGAAAAAAGACACTTCAGTTGTTCTATGGAGACATGCATAAATTCTCTTTGTGGATAATCTTGGTGGAAGGATAAAGAAATTTGGGAATATTCTCACTACTTGTCATTCTGTATCAGTCTGAACAGGCAACCTCTTGTCCCCTTTTACAGAGTCTACTCATCCTTTTATTGTTCTAGATTTTGAAAGAATAATGGTCTTCTTGAAATTACATAGCAGTTAAACTTATCATAGAACAAGCATGTTTCTATTTAATAGTGAAATCAAAGTTCATAATCATATAGTGGCAGAAACTTCTGTAGATGTTACTCATTGGCCCACTGGACATATTTGCTCTTTCTTGCTCATGATTTCAATCAGAAGGTTTGCAAAGCAACTGTTACTTTTTAAACTTGTTTTCTTTATGATTTCGGACAAAAAGTTTGTTAATAAGCAAACTTTCAGTTTGTTAAAAAGCTATGGTCAAATCTCAAATGCATTCTGATGTGTTTTCCTGTCTAAATCTGCAAAACAGCTGTAGAAGTAACTTGGCTTGGGTAAAGCCTGCAAAGTATTTACATGATTACGTAAAGCACATTAAATCAAAATTTACAAGCAATCAGAAGACTTAAAAAAAATGCAGTTAAGAAGTACAGCATAACATCCTCCTCCAATTTCCCCTCATTAACTACTTCATTTTTATGCATTCTGAACAGTTCCTGATCTTAAGTCAAAATGTGTCCATGATCACATCCAAAATGAACTCTCTCACAGTCTACATTATACTTTGCTAGATTAATTGCTCCATTTGTATGAGTCGGGAATATTTTCCAATCAAAGCAATTTTAGAAACAAGATTATTTTGTTTTTACTATGATTAATTCAAATAATTCCAAGTGAAATGAGTATCCTTTGCTTTTTACAGTACATGTTGAAGGGTATTGGATCCATAGTCTTAATTCAGTCTTGAAGTCAAACAATTTGCATAAGCATTAATAAATTTGCATAACTCATTTTCCCATGACAATCTGTCAAGTAATTTGAAAAGAGTCATAAATGATGACAATCAGTTTCATAATTGCAATTTATGTTAATAACCTCTCTATGGCTCAAACTCTTCTCTGCATTATGGGCATATTCAAATGTTGTACTTGCAAAGTAGTTCTTATTGTCTTAGTTTAATCAAAAGTATATACATTAACAGAATAAAATGGATTAAAAATATTATTTTGAAAATTAAAGTTTCATCATTTCCAACCTTAAGAAATGGTAAATGCCTACAAATAACTTGAACTATCCTGCTGGATTCATGCTAAACTTATAGTAGACTCACCATGTAATATATTTTCTTCTTAATTTCCTCTTTGTAGATTTGTTGATCGTTTTGTACACAATTTTGTATGGGTCATTTGTATAAGTTTGTTCATGCTTGCAGATTTTATTTGTACATTTTGAAGTTTTGAACATAAATCTCCTATTTTAATAGGAGAATGTTGAATAATAAAAATATCTTTGAATCTTACTTTTAAGACAGATTTTTTTTTCCTGAAACCCTACAGAACATCATGAAAAATGAATCTGATGTCATTATGATATCCCAGATATTAAGGGTTCTAATGCGTCAGGACAGGATACCTTTCTGTTTGGGTCCATGAAAATAGTAGTGGAATTCATATGGCTGCAATAAAAAGGATGATTTAAGATTAATTTTTTAAATAATTTGAATGAATATGAAATAAAAATGTGGTATCAGATTTTATGATGATTTGGAATCTAGAATTTGCAGTATGAAACGTAATTAAATGCATAGTTAAGCCTGATGAAAAGATTTGCAGTTTCTACTGCTACTGAAATCACTTAGTTTTGTGTTTTATTTGACATCAGAAAAAATAGGTTATTGATGCTTAACTACATTTACATGTGTTACAAAAAATTCTTTGATCTGTACCATATCACAACTATAAAATACCCCAAAGAAAACTAGTTCATCAGAACAAAAACAGAGGAATTACAGAAAATTCCAAAGCCTACAGAGATAAAGTTCAGTTTTGTCAAACCTCCCTCTTTCTATATGAAGCCTCTGTGTAACTTATATGCTTTTTTAATAAACTTGGGAATCATGAAAATAAGATAGTAGCAAAACAGTGAAGTACATCAGAAATTGCCTGTAGTTCAACTCTTTGTTTTAATTAGTGTTACCTGGTTACAGTGAACTTGGATACAATAACCAGAGAAAACAGTTGTCCTAGGAGAAGAGAAGAATCATTGCTATGGATTTCTTCTTTTTTCTGAGGAAAAAAAAAATTAACTGTATCATAGATAAGTATGAATATTTTTGCTGAATTTGAAATTTCTGAATAATTTGAAAATGAGCTGCATAAACATGTCCTGAACAATCTGAATAACTGAATAACTCAGCATCTCTTTTCCAAATAGATATTCTCTTCCACTGAAAACTGAGAAAACTCTGCAAAAGAGGTTTGGGTATTGGTCACTCTTCCTTTAACACTGATGCAATCATTGCCAAAGTTTAAGCTTAGCTTACTGGATACATTACATTTTTACCAAGTCTGCACATTAGTAAAAATAGGAGAAATTTAAAGTCCAGATTTAATTTCCATGTGCTATTATTTAATTTGGGGCTTTTTTTTATTTTATACGTGTAGTGTTATGCAAATGTGGATCAGCAATTCATGTTCCTGTGGGATAAAATCTACACATTCCAAGATTTAAAAAGAGCTATATGAAGAACCATGTTTAAAATATTTTAGAGTCTTTCACCAAGTGTATTGGTGTGGATTACAAGGTTTGGAAGCAGGGGGCCTGCAGGGCTGGCCAGTGTGGGAGTGCTGGAGCTGCCCCAAGCTGGAGACAGTCAGAGCCAGCAATCCCTGCAACAGATCCACCACAGGGGACAGCTGAGCTCATCAACCACATTTGGGGCATCTCTGGAAAAGTGCATACAAGAAAGGGCAGAAAATACCACACAGGAAAAAGAGAAGGAAATGAAACGAGCAAAACAACAGAGGGTATATCAAAAGCAAAGCAGAAGGAGAAGTTTCTCCATGACAGAGAAAGTATTCCTCTGTAGCATTTAGAAGAGGACATAGTGGGGCAGACACTTCTCTGCAGTCTGTAGACAAGAAAACTTTTTATCTACCACACTAGGGAGGAGAGTGAGCATGCAACTGGGTGGGAGATTGGCTGTTCTTCGAGCTAAACCACAATGATTTAGCATTGTTGTTTTCTACCAGCACTTTTTTAAGAGGTCTCACTAATTATAGTATCAGTAAGACTCTTATTCTGGAGTTACACACACCCATATATAGTTAATATCGAATATATAAATTGTGGAATAGCAGCCCTTAGAAATAAAGGATAAAGTGATGTAACTCTTGATCTTCTTTCTTGGTCTTGAGGCATCTGTGTTTGCTTTGATTCAGTCAGTAACAATGTTCTTTGAACACAGATGTCACAGTAGTTTTGACTGTAACTTATCTGAGGAACATATGGTAGTATGAAGATTTTTGGTAAATATAATGGAAAGATTACATAATGTCCTGCTTGAAACCAATAGCCCTTTTGTCAGTTGAAGGAAATTTTCTAAATTTCAACAAGAATTTTTTCCTTGTATTGGCTATTGACTTGCATTTGGTAATTTTTTGGAAAATAAAAAAAGGCTGCATGACAAGATGTAATACCAGTTGCCAGTTTGAAAAAAACTTTATCTCGTTTGAAATCATTTATACCTCCAGCTTCCTCTCAGTCTCAATTGTTTTTCAAAACTGCTGAAATTCACTTATAATTCATTTGATAGTTTTATATAAGATTAAATTGGTGAATTTTCAAGCATTACATTTAAGGAAATGTGATTTTCTACTTTTCTACTCTTCTGCTGTACTTTGCTGCTATAAAATACTCATGTCTTCCTTTCATGGAACACTTTCCTATATCCTTTTTGAGTAATATTTGTATGCTTCACTGCTCTTCTTTCCATTCTTTTTTCCCCCTTTACCTCATGTAAATGAATTAGAGGATTTTGGGATACTTGGAGAACAGAACTTTGTCAAAAATAATTCTTCCTTCATTAAGATAAAGCTGGAAGTCTGCCACAGAACTGCCAGCGATAGAGATTTCAATTTTCTGGTAGGCTGAAGCATAAAAGAGAGGAAAATAAAATGCACTCTAAAATGCAACGTTTCTTTTCAACTGAATTAATTATTATTTAAGGCGTCTGTTGTCCTGTGAATGCTGCACTACACAAGTCACAGTGGGATTGCTAAACCTTGTCTAACTTGTTGGTTTCCTAAGTGTTTTCTTATTAATCAAATTGATTTCATTCTTTAAGACTGAAAAAATGCTGGACGTGGTCTTCTTATTTGCTTATTTGCTGCTAAGAATTTGTGATGCATTCATGTTAGTAACTGTTTCATATAGTAAAGTTAATGTGCTGCCAAGAAACTAAAGAATTGCTTCCTTGTTGCTTCCATTAGTTGCCCTACTTCAATATAGGATTATAGGGAAAGATATATGACGGCATCATTAGTCAATCCAAACTGCAATAGTTCAAACAGGTGCATTTGTAGTTTGTAAACTGAAGCTAAATAGAGATTCTAGACCATGCCTGATGTGTTTTCAAAAGAACATTCATTTGATGAGAGCACTAATGTTCCAAATTATAATGATCTGATTACATTTTAATGGTACTCACCTAAGGGTTTACATTATGAATTTACTTCAGGGAGTAACTGACTCTTAGAGCAGACCAATGTGCAGCAGAATTTGACTAGTTAAGTCTCAATTCTGCTTTTCCAACAGATATGTATTACCAAGGTGAAAACTAAGATTGGCAAGAAATTAATTTCACGTCATGCATCATTTGCTCACTAGTTTTCCTGAATATTTATCTAGGAAACAACTATTACTAACTTTACATATATGGAAGACTACATGTTTAATGATGAGAATATTTGAAATTCATCAAGCTAAGCAGTTACACTCTCACACTGTGTAATATTTTTTAACTTATAAGCAGAATATTCAATGGGATGCAAAACTGAAACAACAAAGGTCGCTATATATTTATTTTAACTATTATCTGAAACAATTCATTGTTTTGCATTTTTTATTGTTGTAACTGAAAAAGATTTATGAGGAATAAATACCTGGTATGAAAGCCAGTGTGGTTATATGAAGCCACTTCAAGCCAGGTTAAAAAGAAAATAATTTCTGAGGCTAGATTGTGTATACAGAAATACTTTCTTAATACTCTCTTACTGAACCTTCCTGTGTTGTTAGGAAATTGGAGACTGTATCTATTGGAAAAATAATTTCAGAAATTAATGTATTTTCTTGTTATTTGTTAAATTTATTTAACCAATTTTTGCATCATAAGATTTACCAATACGTCTTTTATGTGGAGGTACAAATTGTATAACTGCACACATCAAACAAGATATGTAAAGCACATATTGCTGTCTTTAGATAGTTTGTCCTCAATGTGCATAACATTTCTCTTTTAATTTTCTCCTAAAAAAAGGCAAAGCTGCCTATCAGCCTGCTTTCAGTACAATATGTTTTGTCTTTAGCTACTCTGACTTACATGACTTGAATAAATTTTACTTTGTCAATGGATTGCAGTTGTTTTATCTCATGTTTATGGACTTACTCTTCAAGGTATACAGAAAGGAAGGCATACACATATATGTAGGATATGAATATTTCCTGACCGATTAAGGAATCAAAGTTTTGGTCATATGAAGTGAAGAATATATTTTCATAAAGTTAGATATATACTGTAAAAGGTTGCTGGGTTTTTAGATATCTGCATGCATTTGTAGGGAAAAGAGATAGAACGACTAACTGTGAAATCACTGAATCTTCAGAACGAGGGAACGATTATATTAGTCCAGACAGGGAATTTATTTTGTTTCCCTATTCCAATAAATCACTACCCTATACTGCCTAGTACAATGGATGAGATCACACAGGCAATACTGTATGCAAAGCCATGTGTTTGCCCAACACAAATTTATAGATTACAGACTTTGATTTATGACAGTCTATTAAGAGCAAGAAAAACTGGAGCACTATCTGCAATTATCAAAAGAGGATCTTCATTTTGTGCTGAGAAGAATTATTCAAAGTGAAAAAAGGATACAAAAGGCACAAAATAAACTTAAGAAAAACAGAAAACATAGAAGGGGAAAAAAATTTTAAACTCTACTACAGAAAGCAGTGGAAGAAGCATAGAATCACAGAATATCCTGGCTTGGAAGGCACCCACGGGGATCACTGAATACCAACTCCTTGTCCTGTACGGGGCAGTGCCAAGAGTGACATCACATGCCTGAGTGTACAAAGTTCTAGAAAAGGTCAGATCAAAAATGCCAAAAAAATGGACCTGTTTGGTAAGGTTTTAAAATAGAAAGTAAAGAGTTATATCCTATCACTCATTCAACCTGTTACGTTTATAGATTGTGATCCGTGATTTTGAGTCTGGAATTTGAGGGATACCACTGGACAACAGAGATTTTATTTTTCTAAAACTTATGGAAACTACTTATTAAAATATTGACAGTACGTCAGTGCTTGTAAGGAAGATTACATGGCAGAGAAGGGTATCTAGGCTCATGTACAAATGCATTCTGAAAGCTGTCACAGCAATTTTGACAGGAAGAAAGGCTTCTTTATTGTTCATTTTTGAAGTATCAGAGTATTTTCATCTCTTCGGATACATGCTGCTCTTTATATTTTGAACTAAATGCACCAGTGATCTACATTTCCTCATTAAGATCCAAAGCTTAAGAAGTACTGAGAAAGTATTAACAATAAGACTCCATATGGAAGTATAAATAATTCACACGTTGTGTGTTTTGTTCCATCTCTTAGGGAATATAAACTTGGCAACAATCAAGGCGAATGTCATCATTAATTATAGTTAAAATGCTGAAGTGGAAATACCTTTCCTGACAAAGCAATGCACACAGCCAAACTTTAAAAGAAGTTTATAAAGGGACTGAATGGAAATTAAAATTATAACACTTATGTAGTTGGTTTTTTAGTTACTGAACACTCAATCACACATAAAAACACAGTTGCTGTGAATGCTAGAGATAGTTTTTATGTGCCATGATACATTTGCAGGATTCAAAGAGGCATCTGTGCATTTTAAAATCATGACTACTATCACTTCCACAATGTGAGCTGAAAATATTTGATCAAAATTATGGCTATGTCCTCAGTCTCCAAGCTCAGCCAGTCAGATTTTGCTAGAAAACACTGTGTTTAACATTAAAGAGTTAACATTTTAAGAACATTTTGAAATATTTGCAAACTGTGTAAAGACATTCTGTAGTGCTGTTTAACTCAGTTATAGGTTATAAAGTCTTAATTCAGCATTCAAAAACTAGTCAAAGTTTTCCCTTCCCTTCCCTTCCTGGAACTTCCCTTCCCTTTATTATAATTTCAGGATAATTGTTTCGGGTAATCTGTATCTGACTTTTTTTCCTTCTCTGCCAGAAGGCTGTGTAAGCCTGCTGCAGTAGCTCAAGTGTTTGTCACAACTGAAGAGGATGGGCTTTGTTATTCCCTTGGTCTCTTCCACACAACTGAATGGATTTTGCCACCAAGCAGATGCTGCATTTTTATGGGAAACTTCACTACAAAAGATCACAAAGACATTAAACACATGTGAGCATCTAGTGCCTGGGTGCTCTAAGTACATGCGAAGCCTTTAGTAATCCCAAGAGTTGATTAGGATATCCCTTAGACTCCTCCCCCACCCCATCTCCAAAGCCTTCCACCTACATAAAACCAAATGCTGAAAGTGCAAGAGGACTATAAGGCAGACACTGAGGTAGGCAGACCCACAGTCATAAGAGTCCAGACAGATGTTTTTCTTTCTTTTTCTTTCTTTTCTATTCATTAGCTCCAGAAAGAACACAAACAAATGGAGTTTTAATGGATTTTTGTTTTCACCATTTCTTTCACAAATTCAGAAAACCTAAAGAGTGCAAATCCCTTCTGAGAGTTTTGATAGGTTTTTTTTTTAGTTTTTAGTTTTACTTTTTTTTTCATTAAGGATATATTTTTCAAACTGTGTGGTTTGGGGTTTTTTTTCTGTAATCCATGCAGAAGATAATGAAAAAAATCTGAGCTATTTACTAATGACTTCTATGGAACAAAAGTTTGCAAAACCCAGTAAACACTCATGATTCACTCCTGTAGTGTTTCAATCATTCCTGTAACCTCTTTGAATACTTTCTCTTTTTTGCTTTTCCTGCTATCTTTGTTCAACAGAAATGTCTGGTTGAAGTATTTCCATTACTAAAATCAAGCAGTGACACTGAGATTACGCACTGTATTTCAAGATTTCATATTCACTTTGATGTACTGAAGGGTTCAGAATTATGTAAAGTAGCCAGGAACAAGAGAAACGGACAAAAGTAGCTTATGGCATGGCTATTCATTATTAAAATTCAGAGCTAGTAATACAATTTTTCTCCAAGATGTCTTTGAATTAGAGTAAAAACATCTTCCTAAGAATTTCTTTTTGAACAGGAAGTTCAGTGTCTTTATCTCCAATTTTCCAGTCATTATCTCCTTTATCAAGACTCTTGAGATATCAAAGGATCATTGCATAGAAAAATTTAAAAACTGTAGTTTCAGATAATGCTGAAAGCACATCTTCAATCATTACTTAAATAAAAGTTCTTTTGTGCTGTGATTAAATGTCTTGTGCACTCGTCATATGAAACACCCTAATCAGAGAAACTTTTGTTGTAATTTATTTTGAAGTCACATCTATATAATACTTTTGATGGAAAATATATGAGATATTTTAAGGTATTTTACAGTACCTTTTCTGTGTGATTTACAGATTTTTCACTAAAGGATGGTTTTGCTAGATAAGACAGAATTTTAAAGAACCATCTTTTTATCTGCAAGATTAAAGACACCACATCAAAAAATTTTAACATTCTGAAGTTAAGTGATTATACAAGTCATTCAAAAATCATTTACTGCATGGCTTTGGTATATTGTATTGCTATGTTTCCTTTTTCATTTTTTAATTTCAACATTTAGTACCTTTTTATATTATCACCTATATATCAAGTACAGTAGGACCAAACTTTTGCAAAAGAAACAGTATTGCAAAATGGTCTATTGTATGACTCATGCTCATTTATTGTTTCATGGGAACCAGTCATCTATAAACTAAAGTGAACTGCAGGTTTTTATTCCCTTCTATCCTTACATAATAGTTTCGACATGCTTGCTAAATAATGATAGAATTACTGTGGCATGAAAGCAATCAATAACAGATACTTAAGAGGATGAGCATTTTGTCCTAGCACAAATGAAAGATGAGGTTTTCTCCTTGTAGTTACCATGTTGAGCACAAGTAATTATTTTGACATTCTCTTTGGTTTTCCATTTGTAACTGAGAACACAAGTATCATACAGTATGGCAAAAGTCTTTCTCTGGGCATTATTAAACAAAAGTTTAGGGACCAAAATGAAGTCCAGAATATATTCTTGAGAGGAAAGAAATTTCAGCTGGTGTTTCAACTTTAGGAGGCTACGTGCCACAAAAAATGCATGCTAAGCATCTTCTTGAGATTAAGAAAGATGATGTGTTTCTTCTCAGACTCTCTTGTGTTTTCCCCTTAGGGCACCCAAACCCTCCATGACACCTCAAACTTCCCAGGAGTCCTCTTTACCTGCAAAAGCGGTTTTTACCCTTGGGTCTTTCTCATTCTCCAAGAATTTAGTATTGCCACTGATAACTATTGTCTATGCTAAAACACAATCTGAGATTGTAGGCTGTAAAATAAGTTTGGCTATAAAGTAAAGGTAGATGCTCAGACCTTGCCTGAAAGAAGTGAGCATGCTGCAAACACCACACTTCAGAACAATAAAGGAGAAAAAAACAATAATTTGTTACTCTATTCAGAAACAACTGTATGCGCAGACTTTTCAGCTTAAATGGATGTTTTAGATTCTTAATATCACAAGCATTTAATCTATTTGATTTTATAGAATTAGCTGATAATTTTCAATTTAGCTATAACACTTATGTCTATTCACTGCAACTTTTAGTTGCAAAAAGAAGCTTCCTTTAGTTTGGAAAGTGGCTTCAGTGTATCAGTCACAGCACACCTCACTGTGTAGTACCATATGCTTTCAAAATGTTGCTAAAAAATGTGCATTAATCACTACCCTGTCAAAACAATTAAGGTGACACCCAGAAATCACATTCAGGTAAATATCTATGGCAATATCTAATGTGCAGTCAGTATAAATCCTCAATCCTACTGCATCAAATCTTCTAGTTAGAGAACTTAATCTACAACTGTCATGAAAAAATAAAACTTCTTAAACAGAGAGAACAGATAGACACTAAGAAATTCATGCTGGATTTTGGTTATAATAATTTTGTGAACCAAAATAATTTTGTTCATCTTTGACATTATACATATGCCTTATATGTGGAAAGCCGCTTTGGCAATTACTGCAAATGTTACAGAATGTACTAAAGATGTTTAAGTATTTAATGTATATAATTGATTTATTGAAAGATAAATAAATTACATAATGGAGATAGGCATTCATTATTCTATACATCTAGACATTAATTGCTTTATAGATTTATAATAAAAATAAGGCTAATAAATAGAAACCTTTGAATAGCAGTTTTCAGATGAGAAATCTGGTTTTTTGCTTACAAGAATCTCAGTGTGATTCAGATTTATGGAGAACCAACTCTGCACCCTTCTAAATGATGCTTTCAAGCTTGACTGAAACCCCCTCAAAGCAGGAGAAACTTAGATGATAGCATTGATTGTTTAGATGTTATAATTAGCACACATCTAAGGTGTTCAGGTTGTCAAGTAAAAAATGCAGAGTAATGAAGAACTGCTGGAAAGGAAACACAAAAGGCTGTGGGACCTCTGTCCAATTTCTAGGGATCAGAACTAAGACACAATTGTGGGTGTCTGCAGAGAAGATGCATTTACCTCAGAAATATACTCATGATATGCTGTAGCTGAGGTTATTAATGGTCATGTACAGATTTAACACAAAACAGGCTGGACTGCAGATTGGCAGTTTTCATTCTTGGGACAAAGTTGCATTCTATCCAGCATTTTTGTTTAAATGGCCCTTCTTTGAAGTCAGTTAGGATTATAGCTTGAATTCCCACGTGTTGTTTACTGTGGGGGCTGTTTGCTTGCATAATAACTTGCATGGAGCAGTTAAATAGCAAGACTGATCTACCACCATGTAAGTCAGGGAGTTTAAGTGGCTCACACATGCTGTGCTACCAGACGGAAGACATTGGCTCCACCATGCTACCAAGGCTGAGTCAGACAGAGAGAAATGTAGTACTTCTTCATTTGTGACAGGGGGAAGAAATGCTTTCCAAAATTTTAAGCTCATATGCAGCCTCATTACACATTCCTTTTCCCCCTTTTCTTCATTCATTCATTGAACTGGTTTGCACTGGTTACACTGGTATTTCTGCTAACTGTGGTCTTGGGTAAGGGAATATGTGTGGCTCTTCAGTAATGATTTCTGTTAGGAGATTTTATACATATTTTGTTTTGTTTTTTTTTTTTTCTCGTGAGAAATAGAGCTTGGAATTTTGTAAGAAACACATAACAAAAGAAACATATAAGAAAAAATTTGAATAGCAGGAAAAAAAATATGGCTAAAATTATAATAATTATATGTTCCCTTTAACAGTTTTTATATAGATTCAGTGTGTTGGATTATATTATATGGAATGGATCAACAGAAAAAGTTGCACTAGAGCATTTATTAACAAAAATCCTATATAAAACAAATTATGTGAGTGCAGTCAGACTCCTAAATATTGAAATGATATTATTTATATTTATACAATTTTGTTCAATATCCTGGCATAAATTATAAATTGAATACATATTTAAGGCTGTTTTATATCAGATTTAAAGTCTTAATTGAAGTCTAGAGAAGATGACATCTTAATCCTTGTGGGAGGAGTTAGAAAAATTTCCAAAATTATTTTTGCAACTTAGATGAAAAATTGTTAATCAACTAATATATTAGTATATTTTCAGTACTTCCAGGGCTTTATCTTCATGCACCACTTTCATTCTCTTATTTCTGAAGTACCTGTACTGTGACATTCGAACATTTTTGCCAGAACAAAATAACCAATCGTCTCCTAGTTGCTTTTAAGTTTCAGGCAGAAAGTATAAAATGGCCATACCCTGGCAGCACACTGAGAATGTTAAAAATTATTCATATGGTCAGAGACATCAGAAAAAACAAGGTTTTCATTGATTTACCAATGAAAGTCAAATAAAGTATTTCCAAACTGTACAGTTGGAAATGGAAGATTGCCAGAAAATGACAGGATTGTAAAAATTCATCATGACAGGCTAGTGACAAAAAAAATATTTTGTTCAATGTATAAAAGCTGAAGGATAAATTTATAAAATCACAGTGAAATTATAAATAAAATACAGGGCCAGTATCATCTGTATGTAAACTCATTTTATGACATTTATTCTTCAGGGAAAAGAGAAACTAAGAATTATTTTAAATTCTAGAGAACTCAGGTACTTCAGAGCACTGAGAAGGCTCTCTCCTCCAAAAACGTTATTTGTATAATGCAGAAATATGTAGGCCAGGTCATAGAATGCCTCCCACTGAATCTGAAAAAATTAGAACTCTGGAATGCCTTTCCTTTGCAAAACACCAGATATCCCTCAAATGCAGAGGGATCTCTGACCTCTGCATGCAGGAAAATGGGGTTCCATGACTCTGACCTGACATTTCAAGTTTAAAAAACAAAACCATCACTGGCTCAAAACAAGAAAGCTGCATTGAAGTATCAATAAGTGCTGTTGTATTAGATAATCAATGTTAAAAATTGTACACCTCTGATTAGCAAAGAGTGATGATTCAGGCTCACTAAGGATCTCAAGACAACAACTTGTGCACAACTCCTTTTATTTGTTCAAATTGATTTTATTCAGAACCAAAGAATAACTCGATAGTAAGGTTTAAGCATAGAGAATGTGATGTTTGTAGGTTCCTTCCAGACCTATTTCCTTATAATTATGTGGGCATATCTCAAATGGTTTGATCCTCCAAAATTATCTCTATATAAAAATACAGAAAAAAATATTGGAGAAATTTGTTTTGGCCATTACTGGTGGTTTTTTTTTTTTTTTTTTTTTTTTTTTTTTTTTTTTTTTTTTTTTTTTTAGTCTGGTTTGGGGTTTTTCTGTTGTTGGTAGTGGTG
>VZRH01005436.1:45115-126432 GCA_013397555.1 Urocynchramus pylzowi | reverse complement strand
GTGGGTATTTTTGTTGGGAATTGTCAGGATTTTTGGGGTGATTGGAGAGATCACTCACCAATAACCAGCAAGCAAAACGGACTTGGCTCAGGAAAATTATTTAAATTTATAACCCAACAAATCACAGTAGTATAATAAGAAATAAAACCAAATCTTTAAAACATTTTCTTCTACCCATCTCCTTTCCCTGGTCTCAACTTTGCTTCCAGTTTTCTCTCCCTCCTCCCCTCCAGGGGCTGAGTGTGGTGGGAAATGATGTCTGTGATCAGTCCATCACACTGTCTCTGCTGTTTCTTTCTCCTCAGGGGGAGGACTCCTCACAATCTTTCTCTGCTCCAGCATGGGGTCCCTCCCCCAGGAGAAAATTCTCCATGAACTTCTCCCAAGTGGGTTCTTACCATGGGCAGGAATTCTTCATGAATTCCCACTCATGTGGGAATTATGCCCCTTCCACAGGGGAAAGCTGCCAGCAAACCAACCCCAGCACTGATTTCTCTTTCTAGAGGACCATGGGCATAGTGGAAACTTCTGGCAGCTTTTCACAGAAGCCCCTCTGCTGTAGCCCCTCTGCTACCAATACCTTGCCACACAAGCACAATACAAGAGGTAGTTAGAAATGTATTGTTACCTGGAAAAAAAAAGAAAAAAAGTCTGTGTATAATAGCAATATTTTAAATGTATTTAAGGAAGGGCAGAGGGATGACTGCCTGGGTCTTCAAGGTAAACATAAACTGTGTATGAATGCCTTGATTATGCAGAAAGTGCTCAGTATATTTTGCATATAGGTGCTACTTTAACTTATAGGGACCACCCAAACATATGAATTGTCATGTTATCAGGTAGGCTGTAGCATTATACACATAATAATACTGCAACAGCTTAAACAATATGCTGAATGGGGCAGAAATATTAATTTACCCTAGTTATACTGTAAATTCAGGAAGTGTTCTCTATGTAAATAGTGACTTTCAATTTCAAGGTGGCCCTTTAAAAATGTCAAGCTTGTTGTATTTTTAATTTTTCGTATCAGGACTTTGTCTACTTATATGCCAAATCTTGATTAAGAGTTTCTTTCATTTATGAAAGTAAATAACATCATAACCAACTTAAAGACATCAATAGTTGCTATAAATAATTTTTTTTGTATAGTAACTTTAAATCATTTGACAATATTTTGTTTGGTTTTGCTACTGTCCTGAAAAATTAGAAAATTTATGAGTACTAAAACATCAAGGAAAAAGGTAAATTCTGTCAATTCATATACTCTTTTAATTAAATGTACCTTTAGTTAGTGTTTAAGTTTACCTTTTTAAAAATAAATGTGTGATTAATTCCTTTTTAATTAAAAAAATTATCTCGTTAATGTTTCAATATTAAAAAGGACCTTGTAGTTAGAAAGATTAAAAACTAATGATATTTCATGAACACTAATAAAATACATTGGAGTGATAAGAAATACTCATCAGTTGTCAGATTATTGCTAAGGTACACAAAAAAACTTTCATTAGAAAGAAATCTCAGGGATGTGTGTTAAGGAAAATCTCCTTGGAAGCTTTGATAATCCAAAATTCTATCCATCATTGAACAAACTCCAGATAAAATTTGAACATTTCGAAGCTATGGCAATACTGACAAAGTAGGTCATACCAGTAGAAATTCAGCTCTAGAACAAAGCAGTGGTGCTTAGCAGCTGATATGCATACTGTAGGTATTTTAGGGATTTACTTTTACTTCCCAGTAGCTTTAATTTTGTCGTATGAACTAAACATCCCTTGGTAGTAGGAGAGCAACTTCTAGGGGTTAGGTTCATATGAAAGCAATCTAATCCAGTTGCCTTGAGATCATTTTAATATGTAAATCAAGTAAGAAGGGAGAGCTGAGAGATTCATTGCTAATCCAAACTAAACCCATAGTGTAGATGTAGCCCTACATCCCTTTGAAGAATTTATTTTTATGGTATTCTAAAGAAGTGGGACAGGAAGAGAAAAATTTGTCACCGAAGAGAGTATCTTGGGGTTTGGGCATTTGCCTGCAGTGGAACATGCCCAGTGTTCTATGATGTTACCACTGGGATTCACTCAAAAACAATTAGGTACTAGTTCACCCAATATCTCCTGCTCCAAGTTTAAGTTTTAGAAGTATTAGATTGAAATGTCTTGAAGTCCAATTAGAGCCACCAATTTTTCCCCACTCACTTTTTTTAAAAGCTTTTGTAGTGTTTTCTTTATAACCCCTTCTAGTGCTCCCGCTGAGCTCCAGAGATATGACAGTAAAGAACATCTTTATTCCCCTTTCACTTAAGCTAGGGTAGCTCAGTTTGTCTTTTAATTTGTCTCTGAAAAAAAAAATTGACAATTTTTCAGTTCTCTACTCAGATCATAGATAATTTTTATCTATGGATAAAAAGAACGTCTGCTCAGCTGGAAATTTGGAAGATGGAGAAACTTGTGAGAGACTGAGTTTTGTCTTTGAAATAAAAAGGACACAAGAAGGAACTATTGCATGTCTGTGTCTGCTTTGCTTCAACTTCTACATAGATCAAGAATTTAATGTGTACTCTTTAAAACTAGCTAGGAGTTTATTTGAAATACTTCCTGTGAATAACTCACAACACAGTATAGTAAAACCTTTGGAATATTTTTCCCAGGATTATGCTTATGCATTTCTTTGGTGAATTAAGTATCACATCCAATGGTTATATCAGGTGAAGCTGTACTGTTGATAATGAATTTAAATATTAAATTATATATACATATAAGTGGGAAACAAAGCCTTTTGAATGTTGAACATCATTTAAAGGTTGATGATAAATAATCACTATCCAACTAAAATAGAAGTTGAGATGTTCCAGTTTTCAGGCTAATGACCCAACTTGAATGTGTTAATAGGTTTATGCTGATTTGCTGTTCATCTCTTCAGACATAACAGTAATCTGTATATGTAGAAATGTTATCAGAGCTTTCACCTTTTAAATGCATGATAAACATCATTTGTAGAAGAAAACATTCATTTTCTAAGGTGCATTTGACATAAAGGACCCCAGCCATAATATTCTGTTTTTAGAGGCTTAAGGTGAGTTGGCTCTTACCTTCTTAATGACTGTATGTTTTGCTAAAAGTAGTGAAACCTTAGCCAGGTTATTTCTGGTTTATCTGAATATTTAATATAAAAATTCAGATTATGTTCTGAGTCTTCACATTACTGCTAAAAGCATTTTGTTTTAGTGAGTTTCTAGGCTGGCTGATATGAGGAAAGTAAGGTGGAAATAAGCAGAAAGACACATAGGAAGACACAATGTGAAAACTGGTGCTCTAAAATAATCTCTGAATCCATACTTCGTGACAATTATCTCCCCCCACTTTTCTTATTATTTATGGCAACTATAGTGAAATGTCCTCTGAAATGCTTCCAATTACAAAAACAAGGACTCTAAAATCATGCTGAAATGAATTTCCATGGTATTTTCCCAGTGGCCTTAATGAGTACTGTAAATGTTATGTTGTTTTTTTTTTTTTAGAAAAAGGTATATTAATCTTGAACCTCAGTTCAATCTGTTAGTGCAACTTGGAGCTTTGTATATGTGCCAAAAATATTACAGCAGTTCAGAATTGCAGTTATGTAATGACCCAGACAGTGACAGGTGGATCACATTAGTGGATTCACCAGCTAGAGCAGATGTTCCCTGTCAACTTGCCACTTATTAGAATAATTTATGTGTACACAGGTTTTGAGCTTTCAAAGTGATGATACAGTAGTTATATGCTGGTAAATCCTACTGTGACACAGTTATAGTATCTCTGGATATTACAGTGACTAACAATTACACAGTGATGATTATGATTTTCTTTAAGCCTGAGAAGAAATTTTCTTAGTGACTTGAACCCTTTTATCTTCTTTTATCTTCTTTTTTAAAAAAAATTGAAATGGTGAAATGCTTTTCTTTCAATGTAAAAAAAAAACAAAATTAATGAACCATAATATTTTTTAACTTGACCTTCAGGTAGGAACGTGCTCCTATTATATCACCCAGAAATCTTACCCTGCTTATATTAAACTAATAAGATAGCTATCCCTCCACAAAAAAAAAAACAAAACAACCCTGCTGTTTTGTACAGCTTGAGAATTCCAGCATGCTCAGATAGAGAACAACAGCTGCAGGAAGCAGACATGCCTACTTTGGCCTATGGTCCAGACACCAAAAAACAGTGGGAATCAAACCCAGAGATTTCCAGATCTGAGACATTCCTGATGTAAAGTGGCAGCTGCTCTCAGAGCCCCTGCTATCCTGCAGATGGCTGAGGATGCTGTATCCACTGACAGCAGCCAGGTCCCAGCTCGGATCTCTTCCCTGCTGTGGAGGACTACGCCTCCACGGGCAGTCCTGCTAGCTTTGTATAAAGGCATTGGGCTTGTGCTGGCATATTGATTCTTGCATAGTGATCTCATGAAAAGCTGCATTAATGGTTGTTCTATAAATCTTCTCTCTGGACTGTAAGCAAAAATAAAAGGAATTCAGCATTCTCAATTTTATTGGTAATTGTTTTTTATCTAAGAACAAAAATACTCATCTTGATGCATACATGGATTTTTGTATATTTAGTTTGATGTGCAATCTCTTTCTTTCTTCAGCTTTTTGAAACAGAAAGAAATTGACATTTTTTAAAATCTAGAAAATTTTGTGTCTACATGTGACTAAATAAATGTCGCGATTTTCTTGATCTGGAGTACATGAAACTACAAATTTATTCTTAGGTACTTAGGCTGATACTCTAGAGCATTATAAGAAAACAGCAGGTTCTAAATTATCATAGACCCAGAGACATTGAGTCTTGAAGCATCCCTAATTTATACAGCTAAATCTACAGGGCTCCATAATAAATTGAACTCTCATTTAACACTTAAAAATATTCAATAATATGTTGTTTAGTTCTTACAGCAAACTATATTGAAGATATAATAACATTAAAAGTGGAATCAGTGACTACTATAATATCAGAGATTATTGTTAAGGGGAAAAAAATAACCCTCAGTCTTTATATAATACTGGCAAGAGCAAACAAAAAAAAAAATCATAGTCATTCTACATCTTCCATTTTGAGTTCTGCAGAGGGTTTTGCTTCTAAGAAGAATACCCCAGCTGCAGCTTTTTCAAAGGTAGAGCCATCAAAGCCCTGCAGAGGTCTGTGAAAGTGGCTGACAAGGTGCCCCCCAGTCACCTGAGGATAATGACTCTGGAGTTGGTCACCTACTATGAAATGACTTACAAAAACAAAATCCAAAACCACTTCATAAGTCAAAGTCAATAGCAGTAATTTCCATGTTCTGAGTAATCATCAGTTATCCAGGAGACTGATTTTGATTTAGTCTCACAGTTTTTCAAGGTATGTCCCTGTCTTCCCAACTCTGGCTCCTCAGGAGCAGTTTTATTCTAACAATTATTCAGGGACTTGTTACTCCTCTCCAAAAGGCTTCTCCTAATAAAGAGTAACTTGAGGTGCCTCTATCTGTTCCTTTCAGATGACAACAATGACCAAGTAGTAAATATTGCTTAGAAAAGTTGTAATACCTGTGTGCTTGGTAGTAGGGGAGTGACAAAATTCCTTTGTGGATGGACCACAGAGAGTGTGCACTGATTGACTCACAACCAAGTAACCGTGTGTTTCCTGCAACTTTCTTCAGATCAGCTCCAAACAAGTAAGATCTTTAGAGTACATGAGGACTTAAGGGATGAAAATGTTTCACAGATCAGGACTTTTCTTCCAAAAGCAGCCATGGCTCCTCTTTATGTCATATGTAGAACATTGTCATATTACATTGTAGTGATCCTTTGTCTGAGGCTGGCTTCTGTCAAGATGATTTGGATCTATTCCCAGTTCTCCCCCTATGAATGACTGGCCTTGTTCATTTAACATGGCACTTAGAGAAAACCATGCTTCAGTAAGTATCCTATGGATTTTGCACATTATTTCTACAGTAGTGTGCAATACCTTTTATTTTCCCAACTCAGGTTTTCCCTCAGTAAAGAGAAGGATGTGATCACTGTAGCTGTTTCTCAAGGACAAAGTCTTTTGCAGGAAGGGACAGCAATGTTGAAAATTTCTCATGTTTGATTCTGGTGACACCTGACTTTTCTGTGTGCTATAAATCTGGAATTCAGCAGTAGAACAGAATGAAACACATAAAAATGCCTCGTTAATGAGTTTGGGTTTGTTGTAAGACATGCACTACCTGATGTGTACTTAGTAAATCCCTGGATAAATTGTTAAGTCTTGAGGTTTTACATGATACACCTTCAGTAGATTCTCATTTTGCACGAAGTTTTATGTTGGAATGTATAAAGGGTAAAAAATACAGCATGCAGTTAGACATTGGTGAATATTAACATGTAGCTTGTCATGGTAAACAAAATTTTTCAGTCACCTGTAGTCACGGAAGTAAAAATTAGTTGCGAATACATGGCTGCTTGACACGTTCACTGAAGAGTGACTGAAGTAAATGATAGTTGCTTTTTATATTGCTTCCTGCCTTTTTTCCTCATTGAAATGAAAAAAACAAAAGGCTGTTGTGGGCCTTAATAAGAAGAACATTTTGTTTTAAAATTGAATAGTACAGTTTCCCATTTCCCTGTCATTTTAGATGTTTATTACTATACAGTTTTTCATCTCCATCTGAATTACAAAGTCACAATCACTCTGCTGTCCATTGAGGTCTTATTTTGCTGCCAGTTTATTTATAATCTCTGCCATTTATGTCATCTTCATAACTAATAACATACATTTGGAAACCCTCAGGAAATTTAGGTAGACAATGTCAGAGTAGACACTGTTAAACATTGTCCTCAAACTAAACCACAGGCTTTTTATCAAACCTAAGGAATAATTTATCCCTTGTAGGTATAATAAAAAAAGATGGGAAAAGTCAATTTCCGAGCGGTTTATGTTTGCTAGCTGAACAGTTGGACAACACCAACTTGATAAAGTCATGCTTAATAAAATCATACCAGCTGTGGTAAATTATGTGGGAGACACACAAAACAGCAAATTGAACAATAAATGGGAACTTACCCTAAATATTATTACAGTTGTGGCTTCTCCTGAAGCATGATAAATGCAAAAGTTCATGTCTATTTTACATTCATAGAAAGCTTAAATCTTAGTCTGGGATCTGGTTCCAATTCAGTAGAGGTATTTTTGCCAACTTTTCAGTCTTTTGATAGACAATCCATAGAGAAATATTAGTGATGATATAATAATTTCCCTTTTTATTTCCATAAATAAAGCTGCAAATTCTCTGCATGTATTGAATTTTAAGAGGAAAAAAAGGTGATTTCTATTTCACTTCCTGATGGATAATCTTTGTGATGGCAAATATGATTTGTGAATATGATTTGTGTCTATATTGAAGTGTCTTCAGTCTTGATAGTTACTAAAGCTATTTACTGTTTGGGCTTCCTAAGGTCAGCAATTTAGGAGTCTTCATTTTATAGCCACCATTTGTCAAACTGATCATTTCCAAACAGACAAACAGCTGGTAATAGTTTATTCCAGAAACAGATTGCCAAAACCACCGATGCACACACACCTTTGCTGAAGCCTCCCTGCTGCTGGTGTTTGCATTTTTGCACCGTGTTTGTCACCCACAGCGCGTCACCGAGAGGCCCCGTGTGGCACCAGGGGTGGGTCAGGCAGGACACAGCAAAGATGTGGGAAGATAAATCCTCTGCTTCAAGGTCACAGAAACACAGAATAATTACAGATGGAAAAGACCTCTAACATCATCAAATCCAACTATTAACCCAGCATTGCCAAGTCCACCTCTAAAACATGTCCCCAGGTGCCACATCTGCTCATCCTTTAAATTATTTCAGCAATGGTGATTCCACCACAACCCTGGGCAGCCTGTTCCAGCTCCTGGCCATACTTTCAGAGAGTAAAATGCCCACCCCTGCCATCCTCTTGGTCTGCCATCATCTTGGGTGATCACTGGGGCACCACTCCTCTCCCCTAGGTTAAGAGTCCACTTGCACCAGCTTTTTGTAGAACATGTTGCCTGGAGTTCTCTTCCAAGTAGTTGTCTTCAGACATAGTCTGTATAAGTGCAATAAAAATTTGGAAATAAATAGTTTTGCCTAAGTGCGCCAGGAAAGGGGCAACGGTTTCATCCTGGAACAATGGTTTCTGAAATGAGGTAACAAAAGTCACAGCTTGACAAAAGGGAACCAATTGGCTTGGAAATCTGCTGTCAACTATGAAGCAGTCACAGATTGTGGTGCAGGTTGCTGTTGTGGTGGTTAAGACTGAGGCAGACCTCCCCCATGGTTTAGAGACAAAATAAAACATACTCAAGTATCTCCTTTTTACAGAACTGCAGCACCTCTAAGAAGAAGCTGGAATAACAAGGAACTGTTAGAAAATCTGCTGGGTCATCTCAAGCAGCAGCAGAGAAAAAGCAGGGGCAGCTAAAGAGCAGGAGCTGGTGCCCAAGCTTCATGAAGCAAGTGCCTGACACATCCATCACATGACAGCTCGGTTTCCATCATGCGGCAAGAACGTGACAGCCACGCACCCATCTGGCACTTGTGTGCCCAGCAGGCACCAATCACGTGCCCATCATGTGGCAGTCATGTACCCATCATGTGACAGCTGTGTCCATCACACCCTGGCAGGTGGCAATCACACCCAGCATATCTGCTGTAGCTACTGCAATTGCGCTGCTGAATGGGTGCCAACAGCAGCAACAGCTGATGTCACAAACACAGTAATGAACTGATGGCTGTTGCAAGGTGGGGCAGACAAATGCCAAGCACAACAGGTATCAGAATGCAGAAAATCCTTTTCTTAAAAAAATAATTTCAATAGTATTGGGAGTGAATGGATGAGTAAACAAAATAGGATGCTTCAGGCATCTGTCCTGACCGAAATGCAACTCAGTATTTTCATTAATTACTAAGATGATAAAATTGAGGATGACCCCTAGGTTATACATTCCTGTTTAATTGAGATTCTCTGTTGTAGAAATCACCTTGTATACAGAACTAAACCAGTCCACTAAATAGAGCAACTGTGTTAGAGCTGAGCCCAGTGGTGGGATCTTCAGTGATTTACTAAAGCATTTTAATTATAGGGACAGATCTCAATATTCGTGTACTAGTGAATAGACACCCAATATCATTAAGAAAAAATCTCAGTAGAAATATTTTTATAAAAACACAGGGCTTGTTTGTCTAATAACTTTAAGAAGCACATACACAAAAAGCCCAGCTGGGAGACAGGTAACATTTATGAGGGAACAGGAAAAATTACATTTAGCTTGATTGGGCAAATTTGCAGGTACATAAACTCAATTGGACTCCACAAAATTCCTGTGAACCTGAAAGTCTTGATTTACTTACTACGGCTCCTAACTGGACAGAGAAAAATTGGTTTCCTCAACTGTTTTAAGATGGCACTTACTTACAATAGTAACCCTCATTCATTGATGACATAGTTGTAGACTACTTTAAACTGAATGATTATCTTGTATATGTCTCCTTTTCATGTGCTGTCAGAGCCCAGCTCTGGTACATCAACCAAATACTGAATCCTGGCCCAAGAAAATGCACACAAAATTCATGACCAGACTTCTATAAAAATAAAATAGCTGCCTCAAAGTCATTGCATTTGTATAGAACAAAAATATGAGAGGTGAGTTTTTGTATGTGAGGAAATCAGAAGATATAAGAGAGTGTTCATTTTTTAACGCTGGCTCTGTCCCCCATCAAAACACAAAAAAAAAAGCCTGGAAGGAGAAAAAATGTATTTTATGGAAAAAAGGTCTTTTCAGAATTTACATATGTAGGAGACTGGTGCAAAATGCTGAATCATATTTTATACATTTTATCTGTTATCTCTGCCTTGGTTCATAAGACTGTTTTAGAACTTTTAAGTGTCACTGTTCTATAAAATGTATTTACAGTATTTTGTTAGCACCTGTATATCATCTAATGTAATTTGTGGACTATGTTTGCTGCTTTTGCCTTTTAGCTAGCACCCAGAAAAAGGTTTCTGTTCAATTTGGAGCACCATGTTTGCTTGGTACACACTGCCTAAGCTAGGTAAAAAGCCACTAAAACAAGCTAAAAAAGAAACAAAACTACCTTTACTAGACTACCTGCTAATTTTGAGACTAAATGTGATGAAACTGACAACTGCCCTAATCCACATTTATACGAAGTACAGCTCATTAGTGTAGCAGATATTCTGGGTAAAAAAAGACATTTTTTACCCAATGTCTTTTGCACTTTATCCTGGCCTGAATTTATTCCTTTCCTAAATTGGCCAAGGCAGGCCACCCTATTTGATATTCACTCCACCTTCAGGAGGACCTGGTACTGAAACGTGTGAGGAGCACTTCTGTTCAGAGCTCAGCATATGGTGGATTAAATCATAAGGACATCCCTCCTGGGTGCATGACCTTCATCAGGAGCAGGGGCTGCCAGCAGAAGTCAAAGTGTCGCAGCTCATTTACCAAGGGCTGGGGCACAACTGCTGTGCACACATCGGCAGAATAATGGGACAGCATCACCTCAGGAGCTGGAAGGTTTGTCAAAGATGATGAGAAAGGAAAGAAAAGGGCCAGCACCTGTGAGAACAGCAGTTATCGAATGTGTGAAAAGTGGCAGGAAACTCCTTGGAAGCAGAAGTTCTAGAACTGCAATCAAAGCAGACTTAGTTACTAAGTAAAATACATGAATGTTGAGTATCATAGTATTGGGGGAGACAAGAATTGTTTTACATACTATATCTGCAGTTATGTTTCAAAATTTAAGTTTCTACCTCTATTTGTGTGCTCTTGTAATACAAACTACATGCTACATATAAATGCATATGTATATTAATTAAATATGTTTCTAGGGTAGTTTTTGACTGTTAAGTTGCTTGGTGGCTTGAGAAATACAAACCAAATTGGTCAAGTCAGTTACTCTTAATTTTATTTTCTCATCCAGGAGCCTGCTCTGGTAGTCTCTATGGTCAGCTTTGAAAGAAGACCTTTTTCAGTGGGCAAACTGTAGAGTTGATTATTAGTGTAATTATTTTCACTTGTTTTTTATGTATTTGCTTTTGTTTGTATTCCTTTTTTCTCCCAGTTGATAATCTTAGAGGATTCAATTGCTTTCAACAGTACATTACTTTATATTGTGCATCCATGTATCATAGAGATGTTTCATTCATGTCTGAATTGTTTGCCTTCACAAAACATCAAAAACAGTGTAGACACTTCAAGCTTAGTGTGCTCACTGTAGCACAAGTTGAATTTTCTTCCAGGAATAATTATTACAAGCTGGGTGTTTTTCCTCCTCCTAATTTATCTAGGAGAAAAGGCAGGCCACCTTTATGAAGACATAACATGCCACATAGTTTAAGACTATTTGATTATGCTTTGTCTTGCAGGTTCATAGTAGGCAGGATCTATTACTAAACAGAGGCTTTCTGCATATTTAATATTCTTATTTTTCCATCCTTTAAAAAAGATTTAACATTTTGGAGATGTGTTGTGAGGCTAAGGATAATTTGACATTAAGAGGAACAACTGCTTCTACACCTTGAAAAGCTTGTCCTGAATCTTGAAATAGATTGTGAAGTAGGAGGAAAAAACTTAGGAAAGATTATGCTCTATATGTTGCCGATCAGTATGTGTATTCAATGTGCTAAGCCAAGATTCTACTCCTCTAAAACTAATTTTGTGGAAGCAGGCTCAGGCTCTCCTGGTTTGCACTAATTTTTAATTGGTAATTTTTTTATACTGCTTTCTGTTGTATATTGGAGAGCATATTGTCGTTGTTTGGAGACAAATGAAGAAGTTGTTCTCTTAATATTTTCTTCCAATTTGTATGTGAATCATCCAGCCAATCTACAAAGCAAAACTAAAGATGTTAAAATGAGAGTTTTTCTTCTACAGCTGAAAGAGGGTAAAGAGAAATTCTTAATATTTGTTCTAGGGCTACCATAACTAAATATCATTGCAGCATAAAGCACTGTAGACAGGCTGCTGGTCTGAGAAAATTAGAGAGTATGTCATTATTTAGATAAAGATGTAGGGTGCATTATCCAGATCAATACTCTGACTGCAGGATAGTGGAATTACTGGCAATGGCAATAACCCAGGCTGTGAGCTGCTGCTATATATAATATGGCTTTTCTCTTTGACAGTATGCAAATCAGCTCCTAGATTGTAGTTATTAAAACTGTATAACTCTTGGAGGCTTTCTCTGTGAAGTCCTAGAGAAATGTGAAGTACTATTACTGAAGCAATGCCAGAATTATTTTCTTCTCCAGGGTACTAACCATAGGACTTCCCCAGCTGGATGTACATTTATGTATTTAAACCTAAGTAATTTTTTAGGTAATTCAGAAGGCCATGAATTCTTAGAATTTCACTCTAGTGAAAAATGCTATAGGAGGGACATCAGTTAATGAGAAAGTGTAGAAAACTAGCTGACATTCCAATTATGAGATCCTATTTTCAGTTTGCTTAATACTCTGTTAGGTTTTAAATATTTATACTTTTTCTGGAAACAAATCTGTATCAAGCTGAATAGTTTTAAAAATATCTGTGAAAATAATTTTACTGTTAAACAGTTTCAGGAAGGTTAGAGAAAAATATTTTCTTGCCAACATGAAAAAAATCTAAAGTTTTTACGTCCCTAAGTCTCTTGAGAACCTTCTATCCTGTGAAAAAGGGATTTGAAAAATGTCAAAGAGGGAAAGAATAGTCAAATTAATGAAATGCCTTCAGCTGGCATTGAAGTTTATCCCAACTCAGTTGGGTTTTAAGACTTTTAAAATATTATTTTGTAAATATTCCCTGCAGACTCTGAAAGACTTAAGCAAGTTTTCTCTCTAATTAGGTACTGCGTCTTCAGTCCACCTGTCTCAGACAGGACCCTTGGGGCACTCTGGTGCTTTCCATGCCTGTGCCTTTATTCTGTTATCAAAGGAGCTCTGATAGCAGAGATGTGTGTGAGTCATCTGCTGCTGGCACAAATCAAGGGTGGAAACTGGCTGCCCTTCTCTTACACTGTGCTGAGGAACACCAGGTTGTTGTTACACAGCCCTGTTGAGTCCCCATTGCTCACAGTGCCAGGAGCTGTTTGCCCTATACTCCCTAAAAGAAAAACATCTATGCTCAGGACCTTGCACAAAGGAAAGCTGAAAAATGAAGTGTTAATGCCAACAAATCAAATGAATAAAATGAGAAAATGTGATTAAAAATCAAATCAAGACTGAGTTAGCCTGGATAATCTTAAATTGTCCCTCATACCTGAATGCTATGATACCACTTAAATTATTTATTTTCAATGTGTCATTTCATAAAATTTCTGGGTTTTTAGCATGTATATGAAATAATGCCTGAAGATATGTTGTAGTGATATAAGAAATTATACAAAAATCTGTCATTTCTCTCTCTTGTTTACCGCAAATATTAGATAATACTTAGTGAATGTCTACTTGTAAGAAGAGAATAAAATTAAGATTAAAATTAAGATACATTGTATTTTATCTTGTGTTTTAAACTGGAAAATAAAAGGTACTATTAGCTGCTGTTTATGCAAAAAAAAAAAAAAAAAAATCTACTTAATAGAAATGGACAAGTTATAAATCTTGGCATGTAGACCTAGGAATCGACACAGCTGAATGATCCTTGTAGTTTTTATTATATTTTTCTTAAATCAGCTTCTTCATTAATTATTAAAGAAAATTAAAGCTATGCCCACTGGGAAACAGATTATGGTTATGTGAACCAACATTACATCCAGATTGTTTACAGATCAGCCCTTAGGGTCTTGTCTGCTGTCAAGGATGTTGCAAGTTTGGTTTCCTTTGCACAAAAAGTAACAAATGGAAAAGGAAATAAGTGCTAAAAATGAGGTGCAATTTTTAGACTGGAACATTAAAAGGGCTATTGGGGAGGTTGCTTGTCAGTATGGGAATTCTTGTTCAGAGATCATTTGCAAAGTCAATGTTGCATGCCTAGAAGTTATGAAAATTGGGCCCATTTTGCTGTAAATTTCTGAGGTTGCACAAATTAAAATCAGAACGGTGCCATTGTGACTATAAGGGTAATACACCCCATGGAAAGCAATATATACCCTTGTGGACCCCTGAACCACACAACCTGCATTTAAAGTGGAATAAACCAATATTGAAGGAAAAAGTCAGTGCATAGTCAGTGCACATGGAAACATGCATTTGTTAATGATCCTTACAAAAAGTGAGAGAAGAACAATAAAACAAATAAGCTACAGCATGTTACAAAGTGTAAGAAAGGTTAGTGGATCACTGTAATTTCACTCAGTGAAGCATGGCATGTTCTTAATGCTCAATGAATAATTTTACAAGAACAATTTGTTAAAAGTCAAGTGGATGTTTTTGACCACCTCAATTTGCTTAATCAAGTGGATATGTGATGCTGAAAATATTTGGGACTGTGGACCCAAACTGGCCAAAAGGATATTCCATATCACAGAACACTTAGAATGCAAACTGGGTGTGTTGGCTGTGAGTGGTTGATCACGGCTCAGGGGCAGGCTGGGCATTTGCCAGTGACTGGTGAGCAATTTCACTGTTTGTTTTTTCTTGGGCTTTATTCCTCTCTCTTTTTGCTATCTCCATTTTCTTCTTCATTATTATTTCTATTTCATTAGTATTTCTATTTCCATATCTATTTTTTTTTAGTTAATTATTAATAACATTTATTTCAGATATTAAATTGTTCTCAGCTTGCCACATAGACTTTACCTTTTCCTGATTCTTCTTCCTTTCCAGTCTGGGGTGGGAGGCATGGAGAGTGAACAAGTGGTTCCATGGTATTTATTTGCCAGCTGGGGTATACTATAACAAATAAATAATAAAAGGACACTTTGTTATCTTGCATGTCAAATAATTCTATGCTGCAAAGGGTAACTAATCAGAATTGTTATATCTTGAAATTAAGTGCAATTTGGCATAAATACGTCCTGGGTCCTCTGTGTAAATTTGTTGAGCATATTACTCTCATATGGATTAAGCCAATTTGCAAAAATGCATAAAAAACTTGAGCAACAGTGCAGTTAGTGGTGCTTGTTGCTCTACTGTAGACACTCAAAACTCCTTGTATGTGTATGCAAATCTTTTTGTGCATGTATGCATAAAAGGAAAATTGGCAAATTAAACTCTTTAAAATGGATAGTAGAATTTCAAAAGGTTCCTTTACCAAATAAGCCTCTGACAACTGCCAAAAGCAGAGGACTGATTCTTCAAGACAGTAGTCCATTTCCACCCACAATTTGAAATCATGCTCTTCTTTCAATAATTTGGTGTCTTGGAAGAGTTATTCCCAAATATGAGAAGGTACTAATTTTATTTTATTTAGTAGAACATCTTCAGGGTGTGAACAATCATTCAGGATGGAGCTGCAGTTCCCTTGTAACACATGTTCCCTTGTTCCCTATTCCATGTCTGGAAAGGAGACGTCTGATAACACCTATCCTAAAGATCTGCCATCTAAAAGGTGGCATCTGAAATATAAAAACAACCTTTGGTTTAGGCAGAAAGTATAAGTGGATGTGTGTGATGATATAGTAATACTTTATAGAGGCTATCACATTCAAAACAATTACATAATTAATATTTTGGTGGTTTGTAAGTGTTTAAATTCAAAGAAAATGTATTTTTCTTCTGTTTTGAGAAATCAAGAGAAAACTGGACAAAAAGTTTTGTTTGTAACCTTTGATGAAACCTTTTTTAAAATGTTTTCAAAACTTGGAGAAACCACAGGAAGAAATTTCAGCCAATCCAAAAGCTGAAAAATTCCTTAGCAGTTATTTTAGAAGTGTATGTATAAGTTGCCAAAAAATCTTCTTCTTAGAGAGGCAAACATTTTGAATTAGTTTTGACTCAGAAACATGAGGCCGTAAAAATTGTGGTCCAGACTAGGTGGGAAATTCAGATAAGTGAACACAGGACATACATAGGCCTTTTTCAGTAGGGTAGGGAGATTTAGCAAAGATAATTCTGCAAAATAAAAAAGGCATTGTCAGTGCTTATACTTCAGAAATATTAGCAAAATCTCAGATGCCCACGGCTTCTAAAAATGAAGAAGAATGCAAAGATAAAGAAGAGCTTATTGTGAGAAAACAGGAGATTAATGTAACACAAGGTGCTTTATGACCACTACTCAATATTGCCTGCATGCATACAGACCTAGAAGCATCAGTGGTGTTGAACTGAAATTCATTTATTAAATGAACTTCAAGCTATGAGGATGAAAAAATTTGTATTTTAAATGCATATATTTAGACAAAAAATTGAATTTATTTTATTACTCGCATTTTAATGATAAATTTGTAGCAAATCATAAATAGAAAAGAGAAGAAAAGAATAGAAATTAAACCTAGAGAGGTATTTCGATTATTTAAATAATAATTTAGGAATGAAAGAATTAATTTTAGCCATCTAAGCAAGCTTATATAAAATTAGTGTTTTGTAAAGTTCAGTGGCATCTTTTTTTAAACATAAATAAGAAAAGCTCTTTCTTTCCTGAAAAGTAATAAGCAAGAATTAAGGAAATATAGAATTTATAAAGCTTCCTTCAACTACAAAACAGAAAGCACCAGAAAAAAAGAAATCTGCCTCTTAAATTTACTTTTAATTATTTTTGTTACAGTAGTAAGTGTTAAATTCTGAGGATGTTTCCAGCAAGGAGAGATTATTTTCAGAAGTACAGGGAGTAGTTTAATTCAGGCCAGGTTGCTTGAGGTGAGATGCGTTACTCACCAGTTCAAAGACCTTAACAGAAGTATCCAGGCTGGAAATTTTAGAAGAATGACTTTTCAGTATTTTTCTATTATAATCTGATTCTGGCACAAAATCACCGTATTTTATTTGCAAACAATAAAGTAGTGTTTGACTGCAAAGCATCTCCTGGAATCCTCACAGCATAACATCCAAATAATACAGTTTAGTTATGTCTCTATGGTTACTAAAATGTTGGTTTCTTCACAGTGCCAGTCTTTATGGTGATTACACACAAGATTATGGAGAGAGCCTTGAGACTGTAAAGCCCTTTCTAAATAGAACATAATTCTGCAATGGCCAATGATCCCCTGCTTCACAGTCTTTGCTTGTGTTCTGGATCAGGGCTCTTTGGAATTTTGCTTCAGCTTTTGGGTGGAAATTCAGGTTGGTTTCACTTGGGTTGACACTTAGCAAATATTTATACTTAGGGCTATGTTTAATTCTTATTCAAGAAAAAGAGAAGTTTAAGAAAATGGTTTTTTATTGAACATTACATGGACTTTTCTATTCAAAATTGTTATTAGTTATACCACACTTACTTTCCTTCACAAATGATCATGAACATGTCTGGATAGCCTTGACTAGATCCAGACTAATGAGGCAGACAAGATGCTTTCCAGAATGTCGCTAACCCATGCATTTCTTTAGCATTACAAAGTTTAAAAAAAAAAAAGGATTACAAATTCAAATACTGAATAGGCAAGATCTACATGCAATGGCCAACTTCTGTCCTCCCAACAAGAATTTTGAGGTGTCACACATGCAATTACCATGTAAAGGGTAGAACATCAATGACAAAATGAGTAGCTAATGGACACTCCTTCAGCCTAAGAGACGTAGGAGTAGAAAGAACACAAGTATAGATATTGTTATTAAATTTGTGTCTAATATGTATTGACTTATTCAAACAGAAGAAAAAGATTTCTTTTTCTTTTCTTATGTACAAACCCAAGTAAATAATATGTATTCAAACTCTTTTTTGTTTATTCATAGTAAAGCGTATTAATTTCCACTGTAAGGTTAGGAAAAATGTGCTACAAATAAAATGTTTGCAGTAAAATATTCAAATAATGAAAATTATCTTTCAATATATTTTATTCTTTCTTAAAGAACAGTCATTCTGGATTATAAAATGTAATGCCTTGATAATTTTTAAAAATAATAACAACCCCATCTAATTAAAAATGTGATAGAGGATCGTGTTTGATCCAGATTTACTTGGGAATGAAGTAAACCTTCACAGTGGACTTGCTAGGCTGGGAACCTAAAGCACTGGAGTCAACAATAGGTGAAATGTAGGATCACCTTTTGCTTTCTTTATCATATTTATCATCTGTTCAATACCTAATATTTAGCATATAAATGTTTTCATGGTTGAGATATAAGGTACCACATAAGCTCAATCACATTTAGACTTTCCCTATAATTGATTATAAAAAGTTCTTCATAAAGTTTTTTTTGTTATGGATGTTTTATCAGTTTCACAGAAAATGGCAAACATTACTTTGGGAAGTTTACTTACCATGACTTTTCTCTAAAACCATCTATTAAATCATCCTACACATATTATCCTTTTTTTTTTTTTTTTAATGCTGCAACGATATGGTCAAATCTTACCTGACATACTGAAACTGGAGAATTTTTGTTCTCCATGCATCCACTGAAACAAACATTTTTGTCCTGCTGGATTCAGTCTTTTTCAAGACAAAGAATTGCTCAGGATTTTGATTTACAGTATATTAGTAATAACTTCTAGTGGGCTTGCATATTAACATTTTTATACATAGGCAATCAGCAATGTTCCTTTAGATACTGTAAGGAAGTTCAATTAATTTCTGATCTCTCTGGTTATTATCTCTGGCCAAGATAATTTTCTTTCTGGCAGAGGAAGGTGTCTATATGTATTCCAGGGCTGATTAACCTGCATGATATGTGATATAAATAAGAAAATTTCTCTCTATCCAGCTGGTTATTAACAAAGAACAAATCCTCTTATGCTGTCAACAACACTTTGTTAGGATCAAAGTCAAGCTGGTGACTGACCATCTGTCTCTGTGCACATTTATTAGTTCATGTTTACTGATCCATCAGATCTCACCTTGAATAAGACACAATCAAGACAATTTGGCTTTGTCAAGACTCCAAGACTTTTACTGTTGACCTCAGTACAGCCAGGAGCTCTCTTGGTCCTGATCTCAAATAGTAGTTTTTGTTACCTTGAATCACTCAGTTAATTTTTATTTTGGGTATATAAAAGATTATATTTACTCAGCTTTTTAAGAAGCTGTCATAACTTTGCCATGTAAAAATTACATTTTATATTATGCAGTGAGGGTTGTTTTCAAGCTGCTGACTAACAGTGTGTTATATACTATTAGAGCAGTTTAACTGTGGTTTCACTTCATTACAGAAAATATTTTATTCAGCTAGAGGTTTTTAATAATTTCTTTGAAGTATGAAATAAAAAATGGATCTTTCCTATAGAGATAAGTAGGTGTTTTATTTTCTTAAAACTTTGGTCTGATAGCATTGAATGGATGATAAAAGAAGTAGATGCATTGTCAGGCTCTCTGTGATGCTTACACAATGCAACATTAAAGCTGGGATTTGCTTACAGCCACCATCTTACCTGTTTTACATGGGATGATCTCTGAAAAGTTCAAAGAGCTTAAGTCAGGAAATTGGCATTATCAGCATTTATTTATCTATCAGCATTATCCCAGCTAGTCAAAGAAATAATTCTTCTTATTTTTACGAAAGCAAAAGTGAAGAGACTTATGGATAAGGGCAGTAGAGAGATTTATGTTTCATACGTGGAATAACAGACAGCTATAGGCCCAGAATTAATGAGACTGATTTTTGCACACTATCTGAATTGAAGCTGGGACTGCTATGCTTGGATATGTGTTTTCTCAATCAACATGCCACCACTTATAAAATATTAATAAATTGATGTTTACTTGTAGCCTAAAATACTCTATCTAAACTAAGCTGAATTATAGTGTAGTAAATATCAATTATATTTCCCCTTTCTTCCCCAAAAGTAACTTAAAGCTGGATTAAAACATATAATACAGAAACTGAAGAAAAGAGGAAAGATGCAATCTCTTCTCCATGCCCACAGTAGTCAAGACTTGTTTTAATGGACTTAAATTCTGTGGGAAGTATTCAGATCAAATATTAAAAAGCACTTTCATATGATAAAGATACTGAAACAATAGAATAGACTGCTTGAGTCCACTACCAAGGGTGATCTTTGAGGAAAGACTAGGCAGATTTTCAGCCTGACAGAATCAGCTGGGTAAGACAATCTAAACCATCCTTCCTCTGAAAATATCAACATTTAGAACTCCACTGACAAACAACTGTAATATCCAGATGCTGGGGAGCGGAAATGTCTCAATAATGAAAGTTTTTCTTCAATTTTAGATACAAGGAACAAAACTGCTTTCTAACCATCTTCTAAAGTCAGACTTCCTTTAAAAATACAACTCTGTGTGTATAAAAATCAACATCATATTAAGCAATTAGTTTTTAAAGGAGAATCAGAAGAAGGGTAAAAAAATTTTAAAAAGGCTTTTGTTCTAGGGCTTGACCCACTTGCCCTACAGACAAGTTCAAAAACTCACTGTACTTTTGAAGCTGACTGAGTTCTTGGTAAGATGAAAGAAGAGCAGGCAGCCTCAGGAAGTGGGAAATTTGACTCAATTTGGAGGAGCTGTTCTCTATGAGAAAAGAAGGGGGCAGCTGTTGAACATGTTTTTGCTGGTCTGTAAATAGCTGAGAATTTTCATGTCAGGGCTGTTAGAGCACTACCTTTAAGCAGCCCTAAGTTCCTTCAGAAATTATAAGGAAAAAAAGTCAACAGAGATGAAAATATATTTTTTTTTTTTTTTTTTTTTTTTTTTTTTTTTTTTTTTTTTTTTTTTTTTTTTTTTTTTTACTGAATGAAAAAAAAATCATTCAGCATAGACTTTTTCATCTTTATTTTATCTCTAAGATCTATCAAAGGTTAGTCAAATTAGTTTTATTAGTCTCGGGCAAGACACCAACATTTACTTTCACATTTAACCACAAACATTTTGACCTTGGGCAACCTTTCTTACATTAGAGGAGAGGGTTCAGAGAGACATTACAGGAAAGGGTTGGCTCTAATAAAGACACTTGACTGCACAGTCCAGCAAGAGGCACCCTGGCTGTCAACAGAACGATATGACAGTGATCAGATCAAACGCGTAATCCGGGTAATGAGGCGTATCACAGGAACTCGCCGAGAAACTAAATGTGCAAGTGATATGGGTACTTTTTCATGGATTAATAGAATATTAATTGAGGCAAGGTTCATTTTCATATCCTGGTGACAGAAGGATTAGGCAGCATGGGAGTGTTAAAGCTTTAAGTACCTTTGAGAGTGCAGGATCTGTGTTCCTTACTTTTGTTTCAAGTAAAATGAATAAATCTAAATATCCTGCAGTCAATGCTTATAATTTTAATGGTTTCCTCATCTATCTTACAGAAACTTGGTTAAAGAGCATCACAAATCCTGTCAAAAATTTCAAAGGAACACCTGCACTAAGTAATTCTAAGTCAGTTTTCTTCTGTCTTCACATTTTAACCTCTTCAAGGATGGGCCATTGAATACTTTTCTATGCTTTTGAAACAGTAATGTAGAATTGCTAAATCTTGATCAACAATTAATGAGCTCCCAGTCTGTTTTTTCTGTGGTAGTTGAAGCATGTAAAGAAAATCATGGTAATTGGTTCGAAAAGTTGCAAAAATAACTTTGATAAAAAGGTAGTTTTTTAACAAAATAAAGTATAGTTTAAATATATTAAGGTTATTGTTGCTCATAGGAGTTTTCTAGATAATTTTTAAAAGTCATATGAAATTTTTTGTCACTGTAATTTTGTTTTCCAGCTATGCATTCCATTCCGTGGTACATCAGAAATCTATAATGAAACAATACATGCAGTCCCATAGGCTGGTTTGTTGTTTTGGGGGTTTTTTTACTGATAAACATAATGAAGTTGAAATTCCAGGAACAGTGGGACTTCCAACAGTGAGCAGAAATGTATTCACTAAAAATACTAGAATTTTGAATGTGATTAAAATACATTCAAGTGAAGCTGTTATGATTTTTGAGGCTATTTTTGTTTACTGAGATGGGGGACTGGATTATTTTAACATGCTGAAGTTTACCACACAAGCACTTGGCACTAAAATGCTTGTACTAAAGTTAGGACAGGTAAATAGCATAAAATTTGCAAGCAGCAACAAGAAAATGGCAAAGATAGTGTCATCTGTTACTTCCAGAAATGGATATGGGCTATTGGAGGCGCCCAGTAAAAGAAAATGTATTTCCTTATTCATAGAAAGTCTACCTACTGTGTGATAAATTCCTATTGCATTTGAAATATGTGTATGAGGAAAAGGACACCTTTATATTACTAATATTTTTTTGCTTTTCTGTGTTTTTTTCAAGTTAGCAAGAACACTAGGCCAAGACAAATTCCCATCAGATAACTCTCTTGGATTTATTGTTTGCTCATTTTCTCTATTTTTAAAAGCTATATATATTAAAATGGAACTTACAGCAAATCTAACACAAACTTTCAGATCAGTGGTATGCTTTGTAACTTCAACCATGTATTCATATTTATTATTTTTCTCCATGTCTCTGTTTTGAGATGCTTCTGAAGATCTTTTCCCATTCACTGTCTCTCTTGATTCAACTCCCTAAAACAAGATTCAGCTCCAGTTTCTGCTGTAAATATCTACTGGGTGACTTCCTTGCACTAAATATTGGAGCTACATATTAAGTACATGTCTAGTATATACAGGTAAAAATGTCAGATTCATTCACTTATTCAGCTAAGGTTTAACATCTGAGAAGATTAAACAAAGATTCTGGGAGACTTGTACAGATGTCTGAAAACACAAACTTAGCATCATTAATTGCTCCAGCTGTCTTTGCCCTTTAACATTTTACTAGGTTCCTGTTTCTTCCTGTATGCACTCTGTGGCTAGGAAATGAAGAAATATCTTTTAAACTACTCTGGTAATGAATTATTGGCAAATGCAATGTTTGCAGGGTGCCAGTAATGACAAAATACACAATCAGATGGACTTGCTTGTAACTGCTTAAGACATAGTGTAAGGAAATTAAATGTCATCATATCGTGGACTATATAAGTTGGTGAAAATGGAACTATACTATGAAATATGATGATTTCTAGGGCTAGAAAAGCATTCCTACATATTCTTTTTCAACTATTAAAGAGCTTATTTCCTGTTGAAAGTAGTTTCTTTTAAACTAATATGAAATCAAACAAAATTGAAATTAAAGGAAAAAAAATCCCCTATCTTTTGAAGAAAAATATTTTTTAAAGATGTTGCATAATCATCAAATTTAATTTAATTTTTTACTTCATATGAAGCTTTTTTTCAGAATTCTCCTTTTCACATATTAGAATTTCTATCCTAAATAATTGCTTACAGTCATTTTTGAAGACACTGAGAGCATTTTTGCAGGATTTCTGAGAGGTGTTGTTTGAGCTGAGTAACCAATGTTTGACACTGATCAGGCTTCCAAGCAGCTGGCTAGATCCAGATAACCTGAATTCATTTAAAAATATTGGTGGGCTTTGTGTTGCCAGCTGGTTAGATACCAACAATATTTTCCAGGTTAATTCAATTTAGTCTCATCAACATTGTTACCTGCTGTTAAAAATACCTTTTGCCACCATCATTTGTTATATTAATTATAACACTTTTAGGGTTGCTCTGTATTGTTTACTTGTATTGCCAGTGATGGATTCTTTTTTATTTTATTTCTTTGGATGGAATAGATCTAGATGAAGAACAAAATTATAGCTTGTATATCTTGTTAAGGAATAGTTATGCTGTCTTGTGACTCGACCAAGTAGACCTTTGTAGCAGCTTCATGATAAAACTGAGAGATAAAGAAGCAGTTTGGAAGTAAAAGCTGATGCATGGTCATCTATAAAAGAATGAAATAAATTCCTAGAATACTGTCAGTTGTAATATGAATACATTTGAAAGATAAGCTGACATAAAGATAATAGCACCTAATGAAGCACCTGTCCCAACGGGCAGATTTAAGAATTATCACTGAAATGTAAAGAAATTAAAAAAGCAAACAAATTTAGAAGAAAATGGTGCAAAACTGTGTGTTTTTGTAATTTTTTTTTATTATTCTACTATGTTTTATTTTGCAATTTATTTTTTGATCGTTCACTATTCCTGCTGTGAACCAGCAAGTAACAGATATATCCGAGTGTCTCTGACATTTACCCACCTTATTTGTCCTTTGTTTCCAAGCTGGGACTTCTCTCTTTTGTTTTTAGGAAAAGAATGCTGCCTCTTCTGCCATGTTTTTCTGTAACAAATTTCTGATGTCACTGTTGCTCAGATGGCTCTCCAGGATCCATGTTCAATCTAATCCAGTGACTGATAGACTCTCATGCAGATCCTGCAGCTGCACATACTTATCTCACCCTAAATTCTGGGAGCTATAAAAAAAATAGGATAGCTCTGCCAGTCACACAGAGGGCTTGTTTGGTTTTGATCAAGTGCAGAACAAGTAAGGCAACAGCACTGAATAACGTGAGAAAAATAAATATAGAGGAGGTGACATGATGATGTCCCTAAGGAGCATAAGGAAGGGCCATTACATAATTAATTTGATTTAAAGCTGAATTTTCTAATTAATAATCTGGAATTCATTCTCTCAGATCCTCAAGTTTGTTTCAGGTGTAACAAGCAAATACAGTGGCAATTAAAAGGGGTAGATAGAGAATTGCTTATGGAGAAGGAGGAAGGATCCAAAATATGTTGTCCTTGATTATTTATATGAATCACAGAGGGTTAGTATGGATTTTTTATGTAAACTTATCAGAATTTTTTTCTTGGAGAAGGTCTGCAGAGGAAACACGACAGTCCTCTGGCTCTCTTCTATTCACATCTGTGAGCACAGAGCAACCAAACTAATCATACAAATTACCCTGACTAGTGCTCTGTCTTTTTTTTCTCTGTGACTACATACATGGCAGAATAGCAAGGTTCAACATCAGCTGTCAGCAAATGCCTAGGGAAATGTTGCTTAAGTGCCAAGAGGAAAATGTTTTATGTGCTATTGCTGACTATTGTTGCCATCACAAAATGTCCAAACTGGCTGCTCTTGATCACCTGCAAGAGCTTCTGCCAGTTGAAAGGTACAATGCATCCTTGAAAAGGAGAAAAATCCACTATAAAATAAGTAGGTGGCCTATTTTATCAAAAAGACCTGGTTGTATTTTTTGATTGTATTCTCATTAAGATGTCTTGTCTTCCCAGCCAATAGAAGTCCTACAGATTATTTTAGCATATTTTAAGTGTCTAACTTTGGATTCAGGGAGGAAAAAAGTTATAGGTATATTATTTCAGGAAGGCACACAGAGTTAAATTCTTCAAAAAGAGGAACTAAGGCTGTATTTACAGGCAGTCGTATTCCCTATTGTTTAACAAAATACCATTTTCAGTTCTGAAGAAATGTGACTCTGTGGTTCTGCCTAGGTAACATTCTGGGGCAGATCTGGCTGACTTTGTGGCAACAGTGAATATGGCACCAGGCACACTTTGCCTTGATATTGGTAATGAAGGACATTTTTAAGAATGTAGGTGTTGATAATAACAAAAAAAAAAAAAAAAAAAAAAAAAACATTTTTTTTTTTGTTGCTACCTACCAATANGCTGAATTCTGTCGTTTTAAAAAAAAAAAAAAAAAATAAAAAAAAAAAAAAAAAAAAAAAAAAAAAAAAAAAAAAACCTTTTTCTTGTTGTTGCTACCTACCAATATCTTTATGTTCTGTCTGTTCAGCATTAACCACAGGATTGTAGTTGCCCTGAGCCTTGCTCAACTCTACTGTGCCTCTAAGAGACCACTTACATTTTGGGTTTTGCTACCAATTGCTGGGCAAAGGCAAATGAGATTTTGTTCTTCACAACCTAGAAGAGTCTTAGGTTGTGAACAGTGTTTCTTCACCTTTCTGACAGTCTGATTTCACTGCTTCAGTGGTGGTTGTTTGATGTATTTGAAGAGTTGCTTCCCCAGTGAAGGAAAAGATAATATACTCGTAGTGCCCAAGCAAGGAGAGAAACATGGTAGTCACACTGCCCAGTTTGATGCTAATGGCATCAGCTTTTATGGCTGGAGGAAAGGAGTCTAGGGTGAGTGAAATTACAGGAGGAAGAGAACAAATCTCAAGTAATTTATCAGTAGAGATGTCTGCTTATTTGGCTATAGGCAGTAAAATTTTGAGCACCCTGAATGGTTGTGATGGACTACAGACACATCGGAAATCTGGTCTGACAGATTAGCTACAGTAAGAGCCAGGCCTATGCTACCCAGTGCTCTCATTTATCCTCATTTCCTCCTTGGCAGGAATTCCTCCATTTCCTCCTCTCATTTTTCAATGGAAAAGACCAGGTATTATTTTCATGGTAACATCACATTGTGTTAACTTTATATTGCATATTACCTCATGGTAATACTATGTTACATTATTATATGACACAGTAACATCCAGAACAGCAATAATAAAATGTCCAGAATTCAAACAATTTACTGAAGTAACCTCACTTTTTCTCAATTGATTCTGATTAATATTCACCTTGTATTTCCAAGAAGTGAAGCATTTTAGATCTCAAAATTTTGGAATTGCCATAGAATGCTGATGGCAGGGACTGGTGTGGTGGGGTACAGAACCTCATATAGCAGGAAGGGAACTGGTAAGACCTGTCCTTGACTGTGGGCTTTAAAATTTTAGCACTTATATAAATCTGAACCACTTTGAACACAGCATCAGCATATAAGAAACTCAGAGGACAATGAAAGAGACTCTTGGGCAATGTATTGTAGATGAATATATTTGTCATAGTAAGGATGAGGTGTTTGTGTATTACAGTTGCAATTGTCCTTCTTTAAGGAAATGGCTTTGAAGGAGTGATTTAATTATATTTTACAGTCATCCATTATGGCAGTGGAAAGAACAGTTATAGTCTTTAAGTCTTTATATTTCATGAAAATGCAGATGACTATTGTATTGTTGCAAATCAGCTTGTCTCTATCCATAGCTCAGGTGAAAAAAAAAAAAAAGAAATTAATAAAAAAATGATTTCTTTAAATACAGCTTAGGGGTTTAATTTCTAATTGATTTTTTGCGTGGTTTTTGTATCCATTGTAACGAGACTATTGAAGGGTAATTTTATATGTTTGTTTTGTCTTTTCTCTCATAGTTTTCACAAAATTTAGAAGAAGCAGCAACTCAGTGAGGGATAGAACTTGCTGAGACTTTCTGCTGTAGTCTGTATTCACACAGATATTATGTCAAGTACAATGACATTTGGGGTTGTGATACTCAAACTGAACTCTGGGCTGTTCTAAAGAACTGGTTCTCTTTCTGATCCCTGTCTTGCACAATAATTTTCAGTTTGGTGAAATGCCACGCAGGAGGAACAGACTGCTGCCTTAATCTGTATAATTCTTTCACAAATTATCTGATCCAGTTCCTGTTGAAATGAATAGAAATATTTCAAAGGTAATTAGATCAATGGTATATTTTCTGGAATTTTCCTGTAGCTTTGCTGATAAGATCATATTTGATAGCACATCCTCTTCTTCTATAATAAATAACAGAGAAATGTAGTTCTTCCATTCTCATTGGAACTTATTGGAGTCTTATCTGCATTGCTGAACAGGGATCTCTGTGAACTTTGAGTGAACTGTAATGAAAATTATTTGCATGACTTGGATTTCTTAGTATTTTTCAGTGAGGAAAAATTAGATTGATTTTGACCTGCTGTCAGAATACACTCTGATGTTCTGTACATCAGTCATCTTTTTTGTTGTTGCTTTAAAATAATGATAGATTAATCTTTTCCATGATAATGTGTATCATCATTTTAATAATGTTTCCTGTTAATTTGAATAACTCCATGCAAAATATATGTAGGCTGGGATTTTGAAGGCTGATCTTTGGTTTGAAACTTGAAAATTCCACAGTTCTCTCCCAAACATAAAAGTTCAATATTTTTTTCCTCTGACTTTTCCCCACCTCCCCACCCCATACCCCCAGTCTGTAATGGTCTGTGAGGTCCCTTATATAAGAAGGTAACTAGCCACTGAGATTCAAAGAACCAGCAAACAACTAAACCTCCTAATTTACAATTGATCCCATTGTGCTGGTTTCATCTGGAATAAAGTTAATTTTCTTTCTAGTACCTGGCTGAGTGCTGTGTTTTGCTTTAGCATGAGAATAAAGTTGATAACACACTGATTTTTTAGCTATTTCTGAGTAGCACAAGTCAAGGACCTTTTCCCTTCCCATGCTGCCCTGTCACTGAGGTGGCTGTGAGTGCACAAGAAACCAGGATGGCTGAACCAAACTGACCAAAGGGATATTCCATAACATATAGTGTCATGCTGAGTAAAAGAAATGGGGTAGGAGGTGGGCAGTGGTGGCCCACTGCTTGGGAACCAACTGGGCATCAATCAGTGACTGCTAAGCAACTGTGTGGTGCATTATTTGTCTTTTAAATTTTTTAATCATTATTATTATTATTATTTTCTCTTCCTTTTCTGTCCTATTAAAATGCCTTTATCTCAATCCAGAAATTTTGCTTCTTTTGCTTCTTCTCTCCCCCACTCCACTGGGTTATAATGAGCAAGTGGCTGTGTGATATTTGGCAGTCTAAACAAAAATACCTCTTTCCCTTGTCCTTTAAAGAAAATCAGGCTCATAACTGTACTATTTCACAGCTAGCACAAGTAGAAGCACACACTCTCAAACCATCTGAATAGGAGATGTGACAGAAAGCGAGCTTGAAAACCTCACTAATCATTGACAACTGTCCTACAGATCAGTGGATTTCAGTCTGTGATCCACAGACTCCAGGGAGTTACCCATTCTTTGAAATAACTTGCAAAATTGACTTAGAGGAATAATTTTATGTGTGCTACATGGAAGTCTTCATAAGATGAACTTTCAAAACTGAACTCTCCAACATTACAAATTTCCTTCAGAACCATGAATCACAGAAAGGTTGAAATTGCTCTATACATAATAGATCATAAATAATAGTTTATGTGTTGCTGTGAAAGTTATATTAAGTGAGCAGCTTTTTTCCCCTTACTTTCATATAGTACTAGTTTCAGTTCAGGTGACAGCAGAGTTGCAGTGAGAGTTACTATTTATGTAGGATTTCAGTGGATAGTCTTTCAGTATCTATTCCTTAACTTCAATTTTTCAGTCCTGCATATGGTGCAGAACAGATCCTAAATTGACATTTCAGTCTTGAATCTCTTTAAACCTGAATTGCAGCATACAGTGTACCATTTAGAAGGTGTGGCAATACATTTAGTAGTAGGCAGCAGGTGTTGTTAAAAATGTGCTTTTTACTTTTGAAGGCTGAAAATAAAACCTGATGTACACAGTTGACACCTGATGATTACTTCTGGGAAACCACAGAGATTCAGGCATTTTGTTAATTTTGGCAAACGGCTCATAGAAAGTAATTTATCTAAAAATTCTACCTCCTTTTGTTCATCAATATCCCAATTCCCTAAGATCGTTCTTTAACAAAAATGCTCAACTGTTTGCTAAATGCACCAAGAAATTAAACAATTAAGGTCTTATCCAAAGCCTTTGGTAGTTCATAAAAATAATTCAATCACTTTAGTATGTCTTGAATATAATGCAATTGTCAACATAATTATCTCTGTATAATCTTATTTTAAGTCAGCCAGTCTCTTGGTACACATCTATATTTTTCATACTGTAGAGGAATAAATTCAGACTCCTCACAAATAATTTTGCCCATAATTATTTATCACTAAGATAAAATTAAACATTTTTACCCCCATTGTGGTGCTAAGCAGTCACAGTTTTAGCTAGACTTAGAAGTCATGTGGTACATCATTGTTCTCTGACTGAAGGGGCATAAAATTCCAAAGGTTTGTATTTGCAAATTCAAATTGAACATCTGTGGCTGTTCTTTATAATACTCTTAACATTTGCTCTGTCTGAAAGTCCAGTAAATTCAAAACAAAAAGAGGGAGCAAAAGGAAAACAATTTGAACCAAATGGGATTGGAAATAGCTTTCAAACTATATCAACATGATTGGCTCACCTTTAAAAACTCTTTCTTTCTGGCAGTTCAGCTGCTGTTCATAATCATACAATTATAGAATTGTTAAGGTTGAAAAAGACCTCCAAGTTCACCAAGCTCAACTTCAACCCAAGACCACACTGTTCACCACTAAACCCCATCCGTAACTGCCATAGCCACACAACTTTTGAATGCTTCCAGGGATAGTTATACCACCATTTCCCTGGAGATACAGTTCCAATGCCTGAACACCAGCTCAGTGAAGTAATTTTTCCTAATATCCCACGTGAACCTCCCATAGTGCAACTTGAAACCTTCCTCTTTTGTCCTGTCATTTGTTGCTTAGGAAAACTGACCCCCTACTTCCTTTTGTGTTGTTGTAGACAGTGATAAGGTCCCCCTTGAATCTCCTTTTCTCCAGGCTAAGCAAGTAAGCAGCTCCATCTGCTGCTCCTCATAAGATTTGGGCTCCAGACATTTCATCAGCTTCAGTGCTATTTCTCTGGCCTCACTCTCACACTTAAATGTCCTTCTTGTAATGAGGGACCGAGAGCTGAACACTGGATTCGAGAGGCAGTCTCATCAGTAACAAGTACAGGGGGATGATCACAGACTCTGCTGGCCACACGATTTCTCTTACAAGCCAGGTGCCATTTGCCCTCTCGGTGTCCTGGGCACATGCTGACTCATGCTCAGCTGCCCCATGTTCAGCCCTTTCTGCAGGGCCATTTTCTAGCCACTCTTCCTGCAGCACAGGATTGTTGTGACAGAAGTGTAGGACCAGCACTGGGCCTTGTTGAACCTCATGCCTTTGGCTTTGGCCTGTTGACCCAGTCTGTCCAGATCTCTCCTACACTCTAATAGATCAGCAACTTAGTGTTTGATGTCCATGAACTTTCTGATGCTACACTCTATCCACTCATCCAGATTATCCATAAAGATATTAAACAGGACTGACCCCAATACTGAGCACAGCTAGGTGATTTTGAAACTGTCCTTATATATCTGTCTCATTCCAGGTAGCTGGAATGCTGGTTATTTGCTCCCATCCCTGAAGCTGTTGTACACTAGTTGGTAGAGGATGAGAGCCCTAGGAGAGAGTCTCAGTTGGATTAGCTGCAGCTGTACTGAAGAGAAAGATAAATTAAGTAATTTTTTTTTTCTGTGCTCTATACTAAAATTGTGGCTAATAGTAAAACAGAGCTGTGGCTTTGTCATCTGGACTGGACTTACTCAAATCAGCATCAGATGTTAAAGAGTGTGTCTGATTTCATTTGGCATGCTGCTGTCAGAGATTTCAACTGTGTTCAGCCATGAGAAAGCCTGTGTTGCTCGTCAGGGCTTGTTTTGTCAGAGTTAAAGCAAGATAATATATTTAATGCATTTCATTTCAGCACTTTCTGTTTAGCTTTTCTAATTCTTATGTTTCTATGAATAAATAAAGAGGAAATTATAGGATTTAGGTGTTCTGCTAGGCAGAGTTTCTCTAGGATAGCATTATTTTGCAGACTCATTTTCTATAATGGGATGTTTCTTCTCCTCCTCCCATTATCTGTTAAACAAATCTTTCACAAATTGGGTACAAATTTACAACTCAAGCCTGTACTCATATGAAGTGTTAAATTGCTGTAAAATCAGGTAATATGTGCTAAATACATATATTCATCTTGCATAAAATATGAGCTTATGGCATGTTCTTATTTAAAACATAGTTTCTATGTATTTACTGTATTTACTTCTTCAAGAGGCAAAATAGCTTTTTTGTGCAGATGTTCCATATGTTGATTCTAAAATTAGTTGTTGTTGAAATAATGGTAAACATTCAACCTTAGCCACACTGTGGACTTTTTCTGTGGTGTTCTGTGTATTATTTTCATTGGAAATTACAGAAGGAATTATTTTTTTCTCTTTAGAACTCACTTCACTAAGACTTAGTTTTCACTGTAAAAAATGAATTAGTGAAATGTGAATTCAAAGCATACTGCCCAGGTTTTGAAATATCCCAGCCTGGCCTAATCAGTATCAGTAATCCCATGAGCAGCTTCATTCATGTCTGTGTAAGTACTAATTGTGAAGTCTTTGTTCTGTATACGGTACATTCTCTTTCTCTCAGAGTGCCAAACCTAGGAGTCCAAAATTATTTTTCTTTTCTCAGACAGCAATATTAATATTTCAATCAAATGCCTTTTTTTGATTAGCTGTTTCTAACTTAGCAGTCTCATGAGGAGTGTTGTGTGTGCTCATGAGGGAACAAGACTCTAGGCACAGGGAGCTCCCTACATCATTTTGGTTTTGACAGACTTTAATGTGATGGTTGTATGGGTTGTTGTGAAGAGCTTGGTGTGTGTTCTGCTGTGTGCTTAGCTCTCACAGAAAAACCTGAGATTTTCTCCCTCAAGTGACCTTTGGCCTGTGCTAATAGCAGGGCACTCTTGGAAGTGATGTTCAGGAAATGACTGTCACACATTGTGAAAACCAGATGATTTTCAGAGATCCTGCATCAGATGTTCGGAAATTAAGGCTTTAGTCTTTTTGGCTTTAATCATCGATGATGTTAAGCCAATTTTTTCCACAGCAGAAAGAGTTACTGACTTGGGAAGTTTATTAATCTCTGTGTTTATCCATAGTAATAGTTCTGTTACTTGCTATAATATCATAATTCAGCTCTGGAAGGCATAAATCTTTTCAGTGAAGCCTATTGATTTAAATCTTTTTGTGGGCTTCTGGGAAAACCTAGAGAAATGGCAGTTCCCCTTTATTTCTTCCTTAGTATTCATTATCTTATGGGATTGTTTGGCAATACATGAAATACTATTTTCTAAAGTGATTCTCGGAAGTCATAGCAATAATTTTCTTTCAAAACAGGTGAAAAATGGCAACAAAGGGGCAAAGTGAAGAATACCCAAATTGACATTTGCTTTTGACAACAGAGAAGAGCAGCATAAAAATTGATTAAAGAAAAGGCGACAAGATTTAGAAGCAATAAAGATGTAACTAAATACATTTGTAGATAAGTTGCAATAAGACAATTTAGAAAGACAGGACAGTGAGCTGTACCCAGTGACCGGAGGTAAGTTTTAAAGTGGTATATCTGTTTTGATTTAGGTTGTCTTGTTACCTGATCTCAGCCTAATCTCATGTAGAGAGGCTTCCAGAGGGCTGCAACCTCATGTTCTTTAAAAATTATCTGTAAATTTTCCCAAGAAAAATATTACTTCCTAAAGTGTTAAAGACATGCAAAGTCTTTAAAGCAGGTCATAAGCAAAGGGAAACAGAAAGTTTTACATCTGAAACAGAAAGAATTGTACCAAGTTGGGTATAAACAAGGGAATAAACACAGAGCTGCCTACTTCTGTTGGAAGTCAATAATGACTTAGAATAAGAAGAGAAAATCATCACAGAACTGAACAGATTGAGAACCATAAAGACGGAAATTTAAAATATATTTTTTGGTATGAGAAATGCAGGAAAATTGGCAGGGCTCCAATGCTACATTCTGATAATGAAATAGCAAAAATAGTCAGAATATGGGTACTGAGTCTTTTAGTCCCCCCTCAAAAAATAGAATTTCTTTTCAGGAAGGGGAATGAAATCTTGCCATTTCAATGAGGATCAGTTGGGCAAGCTTCAGTCCATATTCCTGCACTTCATCCCATTTGCTTTCCTTGCTTTCATGTCATATCAATTTTTTTTCTTTTAAATTTAATTTCTTTAGCTCCATCTCTGTCTATCTGTTTAACTTTCTTTCCTGATTTTAGGAATTTCAATGGGAATAGTTTTGGCAAGTTTTGGGCTATTTCTCTACACCCAATTTCATCTCAGTACAACTGGTTGTAGTCACTCAATTTCAAATTTTCTGGATTTTTCAATTTCATTTTTTGATTGACCATATCTCCTTTCTGGAGTATTTGTTCAATTTGGTCCTCCAAATTCAAGATTTCATTCTCTTTCCTGAAAGGAAGAAGAAAAAATTAGAGTAGATGAGAAGATATAGGATAGTATATTTTCCCAATGATCCAGGTGTCACACATTATAAACTTACAGGAATGATAGCTGTAAATGCAGAAAGCAGGTGTACCTGGATCACACTTCTCTTTTTAGACCTGAGAATATTAAGATTGAAGCTCAGTGAAAATAGTCAAGAGTAGTACTTGAAATAAGTTCATTCTGGCATAATGTGTTTTCATAATTTTCCATAAAAGAAAATATTCTCTTCAAGGTGTTTTCTATAGCCTTAAGTAGTCAGGACTTTTCTACTTTTACTTGTATTTTCCAATTTTGTGTTTTATAATTCATTCATCCTTATCTTCCATGATCTAAAAATGTCTCTACATTGAGCAATTCATTGTTTTAATGTTGAATCTTATCAAATACATATTTGGTTTTAAGAATTGTGCTAAATATTTTTAAATTTTCACGGGATCAAGAAATATATAACAAATATAAATTAATTTGCAAATTCTGAAAAAAATTTAACTATTCACTTTGAGTTGAAATAACTCTTTAAAAGGGATCCATTTTCCCATTTTTCTCAACTCTTTGGAGATTTCAAAAAAAAAAAATTTCATGATACTGCATAACACATTTTTTTCCTAAAATGAAAAAAAAAAAAAAAAAATTCTGGTCAGTTAAATAGGGTAATTTTAAATATAGGGTTTTTTTTCAAATTTTGCTATTCATAATCTGTGTAAACAAGTTTTATAAATTTATAATTTTTATAAACAAAGTTTTATATATTTGTAAATAAACTGGACTTAAATCCCCTTGAGTGAAATCCCCTTAAATCCCCAGTGAAATGAGAGGGGATGGGTAAAGGAAAAAGAAGGAGAAGAAGGAGAAGCAAATAGAAAGAATACAGCTCAAAGTTTTTGTTTCTTGTTGCTGTCAGAGAGAAAATGCTATATTTAATGGTTCACTAGTTTGTTCGATTGCAGTAATTTTTATGTTCCTTCATGTTAACTTTCTTAAGTGCTCTGTAATAAATTATATCAGAAAGGCCACTTTTGTGTTCAGATGTTCTTGCTCTGTGGCACTTTATAATTCTCTGTCTTTGGTAGTTTATCTAAAATGACTTTCTGAGCTCTACTTGTTATCAAACTGCAATTTTTTGGAAACACTGATTGATAAGAAAAAAATCATTATGAAACAGCAGGAAATAAAGAAGTGTCATTTAACACAGACTTTTTTTGTTCAGCCAGAATAGCACAAATAAATGTGCTTTCAAATATTTCAGGAGAGAATCCAAGTTAAAAAGGACATTTTTTGGAGTACTTTACATTTTGTAAATTGAAATTAACTTTAAAAATATTAAGTATATTTCTTTCTTTCGGCATACTCAATATTTCCTAGGAACACGTTCTTCCAACACCCATCTTTAAAAAAAAACCCAATCCTGACAACTTTATGCAAATATGGGCTCATTCAGTATTAAATGTCTGGCTTGTAGCCTAATATGGTGTGCAGCAAAATGGTTATCAAGTTGAATTATAATTTTTCAGACCTCAAGGTTAAAAAGAAATATTTCCTCTGACCGTATTTCATGTTTTGAATCTGCATGAATTTAAAATACATTGCGGTGCTACTGTATACATCCATGACTTTCCCATCCCTAAAGTTTAATTATTTTTATGGACACTGGTATATTCTGCACTTACTGTTAATCTGCTCCTGGTGGATAGCCCACTCCTTACAACTTGTATAAAATACCTTGGATAATGCTACTTTTAAAGATTATTTTATTTAGGTGTATTCTTCTGTGCATAATTTTGGTTGGATTTTCAGTTAAAAATGTCCATGAAATAAACACTTCTTATTCTTCTGGAAATCAATTATTTGAGCATATAAACTTATTCTAAACCTTCCTTTCTTCAGGTACCTGACAGTTTGGAGCACATGAAATGGAAACATGTATTTTCTGCCCATCTCTCCTGTATGTATAAATCTGGAATACTATTTTCATCTCTTAACTGGTAATCTGAATTGAGAACCATCAGAATATGATCCAAAGACTTTCAGGAAGTTTAGACCCAGTATCTACCTTCACAAAAGTATAGCAGCTGGTTTTTTTGCAGTGGAAAAGTGCTTGTGATTGAAAATATTATTGCCCTTAGATTTTTATTTTAAATTAAACTTTGAGAAGCTAAGAAGTTTCAAAATTATTTGTTTTATTTACAGATCTCAGTTTCAATTAAATTTTGAAATGACTTTCTAAACTCCAGTCTGAGAAATGCTATTTATTTCAAATTTCTTTATGGGGAATGTGTAAACACTTCAGGATGCCTGACTTTCTAGTAAGCATTATTCCACCATGACTGACAGCAAAAAGGGCAGCAATAGAGATAGGTTTTGAAAAAGATTTTAGACAAAAGCAATGTCAGGGTACAGCTGGGTAACTGATATCTAGGGACTGAATAGACAGGTTAATAGATAAGTTTCCCTTGATCAGAGGTTCATGTCCTTTTTTTTTTTTTTTTTAACACGTATCCATGTTTCACTTATAATGACATGCTTTTGGAGCTCTTACTATGACAAATGTACTTAGAAAGCATTTCTGAACATCTCTGTGGTTTTTAAATAGATTACGTTCCAGAGGACATTTTGGTATAACATCTTCTGCTGCAAGACATGCCACATATGCTCTTGTAAGATAAGGAAAACAAAATTAATTAACATCTAAATTATGTCTATATTTTCATGTTAATTATGCTTAATTAATTTATGAATATTTTATCATAAATCACACAGTAGTTTTAATAAACTGACTTTTAATACTTTATTAATATGTATATATAAATAGTCCAAAATGTGGTTTTGAAAAAACTATAATTTAGGAGTCAAATAATTTCTATGGTATGCTGGGATGAACACTGCAGCTGCTCACAGAAATATTAACTGCATTATCTTCATTTTTTGTTTGTTACTTTTCCTGGGTCTTTAAGGCCTTGTCATTTTTGAAGCATTATTTTTTTGTTTTTAAAGGGATTTTGCATACGTTTTGCTGTTTATCCATGGTAAACAAACTAGTTTTGGACAGCTAGGTCACATTGTAGAAGAAGGTCAGAATTAATGGAGGAAAAATCAATAGACATTAGGGCAGGTCTCTGATAACTACATGTAAAAAGACAATATTGTCAATATTTCTTAATATTTTCTGGAAAACTAGAGGCTGGAGCAGAGCACTTTTCCACAAGTCATCAGCTTTTAATTCCTTCTTTTATTCAGTTTCTTCTGCTCCCAGATTCTTTTGCTCAGAGCTGTACCTTGCTGCTTGCATTCATGGCTTTTTTTAAAATGTTCGATCTATTAGGTAGAAATTGTGCTTCCCAAACATCTGTAATAAAAACACCAATCCAGACCAAAACAGCCATCTTCCTTTTTTTCCCTATGTACCAGGCTTTTAATAGAAGAGCAGAAGATGTTAACTACATGGACTCAAATTGAATGTATCCAAATGTAGTTCTTGATTGTAAAGGAGATGTCCATGCTTTTAAATGTGTGATTCTCTCCAATGATGCTGGAATGACCTACCACATGTCATATCACCTTAAGAAGACAAATTTAACATCCTTTGAAAGAATGGTATAAATTATCTGGAATACCTGGGCATATGGGGCAGCAAGAGACTCAAGACTTCTCTGACTGAGCATAGTGTATAACTATTATTTGTCTTAAAATAAACATCCATTCATGTGCAAAGGAAACTTACTGTCCTATTGTGACCACACAGACAAAGGTCTCCAATTATTCTTTTGCTTCTTTACTTTCCCATTTTCAATTATACTCATGTTTTCTAATTATAGTGCTGATCTCACTTTCATTTTTGAAGTAATCCAAACAGGATTTGTGCTGGGTTGATAATGTAGAGATTGTTATTGCTGAGAAGGGCTTGCACAGAGTGAAGGCATTTTCTGCTTTTTGTGCTTCTACACTGGTGAGAGGGCTGGAGATTCATGGGAGGTTGGGAGGAGACACAGCCAGGAACAAAGGGATTTTTCAAACCATATAACATCATCCTCACTCTATAAAGATGGGGGAAAGAAAGGAAAAGTGAAAACATTTGGAGTGATGGTTTTTGTGGTTTTTTTCTTCCCAAGTAACTGTTATATCTGATGGGGCCGTATTCTCCTGGAGAAGGCTGAACATCTGCCTGCCCTTAGGAAGGAGTTATTAAATTCCTTGTTTTGCTTTACTTGGATGTATGACTTCTGATTTCTGTTATGTCTTTCTCTCAAGCCATGGGTTTTCTGGCTTTTACTCTTCTGATTGTCTCCCCTGTTCCACTGATGGGGGAGTGAAAGACTGGCTGTGTGGTACTTGGTTGCTGGCTGGGGTTAAGCCATGACAATATGTCACACATTTCTTATAAAAACCTGTATTATTGCTCTATTTTAAATCAAACTATTTCTCTTACCTATGCTAGACTAGCAATTGGAAGATTCTAAATTATTTAATAAATGCAAATAGTACCATTCATTCTGAGGAAACCTCATTATTGTGAATAGCTGCTCAATCAAAGAGATGCTTGAATAAGTTTTCCATTTGTGTATGTGCTGGGGGAACTGATGGGAATATAATAATTTGAGTGATTTTAACAGTAAAATACCAGAAAAAAAAAGTTTCTTTTTGGTCCTATTGAAATGTTAATTTCTTGGTATTAGAAGAGTTTAAGTATAGTTTTAGGTGCTACATGCTCCTGTAAGAGTAAGAAAGATTGAGTAGGAAAGTAGGAAAATGTAGCAAGGGCCTCTTCAGTTTTACCCAAAGAATTTTTTTCATCAGCAATTAAAATCTGATATATTTTGGAGGAGAGATATGAAGACCAAACCCCATTGTGACATGTCTCTGCAGGGCAAGTCATTACCAGTTCAATGAAAATTGTTTCAACTAGCTTTTTGATGGAGGGAAGAAATAACAATCTTTCATAGGAGTTCTTTGGTATTGATAAATCACTTTCAGGTTCTTGCCTCTAGCAGGAATGATACATCTCTGCCCTTCAAAATTATAACTACTATTCCACAGCAATCTTCCTTGTGTCTGGTACTATTTTCAAACTATTTACATTATCTGGATGACTTAATTTTCCATGTTCAAACTGTGAGACCTCTGTTATACTCTTGATTTATGGTATTTCATAGTTTATGCCTGCTGAAAGTGTTTTACAGAGTTATGTTTAACAAACCTAAACAAAACACACAAAGACAGACAGCACAAATTTTAATTTCCAAAGAGAAATATTTCTGTTTCTGGCTGAATGAACATTTTATTTCAGCTATCCATTTCTTTGAGGGAGCTTGAAGGAAAAGCTGTTCATCTGTAATCTCAGAAGACTTTGAGACTTTGGTGAGGGGAAAAAAAAAAGAAGATTGTGGATTTCTGAGTGAAATTATGCAGCATTCTTTGATGACACCAGAGAAGAATTTGTTTTCCTGGCTAACAATGTTTTTGGTTTTGTTTTTGTTTTTTTTTGTTGTTGTTGTTGGTGTTGTTTTTGTTTTTGTTCTTTGTTTTTTGAGAGAAAAAATTCTGAAATTAAAAATAAAAGGTAGGGGAGTTAAAGATTTGTGTACTGCAAACACATTCAATTGTCTTATGCTTGATATATTCTTTATTCAAAAGAGTAGGCAGGTATTTGTATTTTTTTTCAAATTAATTACTTCAGGACACTCAGGCCATATAAATTCACTTTCTGTTTTTATCATTCAAAAATAAGAGTAAGGAAAAAGTGTGGAAAGTTAATGGAACTGCATATAATACAGAATAAAAGTCCTATAACAGAAGTATTGGAATGGTGGTATTAGCAAATTCTTGGACACATGGCCTGGGATATTCTGTCATTTTGCCTTGGTCATTTTATTTGAGATATTTCCAAAGGTGATGTGGATTATTCTTAACCATGGGTACAGGCACTGCACAAAGAACAGTCATGTCATCTACCCCTAGGTCTGGATTTGGCTGTTGTGATAGATAATTAAGAGGGTTGTCACTAAGGAACCGTGATGGAGTGACACTAAATTAGCCACAGAAGGAGTTGCTATCACTGGCATGGTTTTAAAAACTTGCATTTGGGCTTGTGTCTCACACTTTGAACATGTTCTATGTTGAATAAGAGGAGTCTGTTCCCTGGTCATCACTCCAGAGCTTTTTAGCAAATGTAGATCCCTACAGAGATTATTTATGAAAACCTGCCATGAGAAGAGAATGTATGAGTCAGGAAACAATTGTCTTATGAGAGACAAGGGCAAAAACTAAGAGAAAGTCATGAACCAAGTTTAAAACACCAGAAGTTACTTGATTTATAGCTACCTGCAGTTTGGAATCTGGTTTCATGCAAATCCCAGTTTTTCCATCAGAAAAAAATGAAGATATCAAAACTTGCACATATTTTATTCATCTAGATTGAATTAAATATGAAAAAAGGCTTAGTCTTAATATGATTTTCATTATTTGCAGTTTATTACTGCTCATTCTTGAATATTTTTAAGCCACAGAAGCAGTGTGATTTCATGGGAACAAAACTTTCAGTAAAACAGGATAACTTATTTTTAATGAAAAGTACTTTTGTATGATCTTTCACAAAACTAAGAGCTTAAGCTGTTCCCCCTGTAAAGGAAAATTAGAAAAGAGAAAGCTTAAAAGGAAAAAAATATTTTTTTGTATTTTCTTCTACTCAGTGGGACACAGGAAAATTTAGAGGTGAGAAAAAACCAAATTTTTGGGAGAAGTATGCAAGGAAGCAAGAAAATGTAAAAGATGAAGGGGGGGGGAAAGATTGAGGCAAGGAACTTCTAATCTGTGGAACAACAGTTTTTAACACTCATGGTACCAACCTTCATATAACGTTTTCAAAAAACTACAACAGTTCAAAATTGGTAGCTTCTTTCATATTAATGTCTACAAATACAACACTAAATTAGATTTCATGATCTTCCACAGTCAAATGAAGTAGCAGTACTGATTAATTTGAGTTTATTAGTAATTTCAATCTGTGTAATAGAAGAAGTAGCAACCTTTAACTTTTTTTTTTAATAGGAAAAAAGAATTTACAAAATCATAGAATCATTTAGACTGGAAAGTCCTCCAAGATCATCAAGTCCAGCCTTTGACTGATCACTACCTTTTTAATTAACCATAGCACTACGTGCTGTGTCCAGCTGTTTCTTGAACACTTCCAGGGATGGCGACTCCACTATGTCCCTGGGCAGCCTATTCTAATGATTGGCAACTCTTTCATTGAAGAAATTCTTCCTGATGTCCAACATTTACCTCCATTGCCACAGCTTGAGGCCATTTCTTCTTGTGCTGTCATTAGTTACCTGGGAGAAGAGGCTGCCCCCACCTGACTACAACCTCCTCTCAGGTAATTATAGAGAGTGATAAGATCACCCCGAGATTCCTTCTCTCCAGACTAAACAACTCCGGTTCCCTCAGTCTCATATGGCTCATTTTCCAGACCTTCCATCACCTCCATTGCCCTTCTCTGGGCACTCTCCAGCACCTCAATGTCTTTCTTGCAGTGAAGGGCCCAAAATTGGACACAAGATTTGAGGTGTGGCTTTACTAGTGCCGAGTAAGGGAGACATACACTGCCCTGATCCTGTTAGCCACACTATTCCTGATACAACCAAGATGGAAATTGAGTGGGCACACTTTTGCTCATGCTGAGCTGCTGTTGACCAACATTCCCAGATCCTTTTATGCTGGGCCTCTTTCCAGCCATTCTGCCCCCAGTTCGTAGAGCTGCATGGAGCTGTTATTACCCAAAGGCAGGACTTGGCCCTTGGTCTTGTTGAACCTCATACAACTGGCCTTGGCACATTGATCCAGCCTGTCCAGATCTCTCTGCAGTGCCTTCCTACCCTCCAGCAGAACAACACAGTTCCACCCACTTAGTATGATCTGCAAACTTACGTGAGGGTGCACTCAATCCCCTCATCCAGATCATCATTAAAGATACTGAACAGGACCAGTCCCAGTGCTGAGTCCTGGGGAACCAGACCAGTGGCCAGATACGAACTGGTTATGGCATCATTCACCACCACTTGCTGTTGGACTGTTGTATGGCTCTGCTTCTGTCTCAGTGTGACACTGGTTTTGTAATATCTATATTTCCAGAAGACTAGAATAAAATCACAGTGATAGTTATTACTTAATGGGTGAACTAGAACACTTACTTCAAAGATGTGGTTAAGAATTATTTGACATTTGAGTTTATTGCTTTGGGAAAGTGTAGGCTGCCCTTTTTTGAAAACCAGCTACTGTTTCTGCCTGGTAAATGTTTATTTTTTCAAAAGAAATAGTTCAAAATTTTTTGAAGTCAGGTGAAGTCATTATGATAGTTCTGTGGCAGCAAAAATGATAATTTTTTTTTCCCTTTTGAAAGTTAAAAATTTGACATTTCATTATGCTACAGAAGCAGATTTTCCCTGTTTTTATAAAATTATATAGAATGAACTTTTTCTCTCATGATACTGTACAGCTAGAACATTGTTTTTAAGGCAGTTGCCAACTCCCTGGTATATTTATTTCCCTTTTTGGAGAAAAAAGCAGATTCCTTTTGAAAATTGTTTATCTGAGGGAGTTATGTAAAATTGAGAATTATTGAAAATATTTCAGTTATCGGAAGAATAATTTCATAACATTTAATTATTTTTTTCATCAATGACAGTACTGTAAAGCTAAGCATTTACATATACAGATATTTCAAGGCAAAGATTTGTAAAGATGCTGACAGGTTCCTGAATATTTCACTTTTGGGTCAAAGATCGGACTTTTAGGTCAGACACTATCTAATATATTGTTGCTGTGTAGTCCTCCAAGATTATGAAATATATATCATTCATTGTAACAAAAATAAAAATATTTTTTTTCCTAAAAAGATGTGTAAATATGTCTTAAAAAGACACAATGTTGAGAAATTAAATGTTTAGAATGAAGTAATTTTCACAAGAAATATATGCTTCTATGAGTCAGGATATTCACGTCTGTCTATGGCATTCAGTTCCCATTGAAATGGTCCAATATTGAAAGGGTTTTATTTGAGATGAGGTATGAGAAAATAAAAATATGTCAGAAATTTTGTAAAAATAGCTGAAACTATACATTTAAAATTTCTTTCTCATCTGATATTTAGAATTAAATTATTGACTAATCCATGTGTGTTACAAATGTTTTTTTTTTACTTTGCTTGATTATGCAGCTTGTAAAACTTTTATGATAAATGGAAAATTTCATTCTCCTTTAAAGAATTTCTATTTTTTTCATTGTTACAGTAAAATCTGCACACTTACAGATTTCAGAAAATTGTGAGGACAAAGAATTCTTTTTTGTTCATATGTGGTTTTATCCTAGGATTAATAACTCAATTTTACAATATTTTTTCCCCCTTCTCATTCATGATTTTTTTTTGTGTGAACATTCCTAGAGATCATGATTAAAATAATTCTTGAGTTTGAGTAAAATGAACCTTGTTGTATCTATGAAAGTGTGAGTTGAAGAGGGAAAATTCATGTTGTCATAAAGTTTCGAATTTTTATCAGAGTCCTAGAAACTTATCTTTAAAAAACATGTTGAAGACAACTTAGTTTTCTATATGTGTTAAAAAGAGAGAAATAACAGTGAATGTTCTTGAATCAACATGCTTTCACTTAAGCAGAAAACAAATATGACAGAAACTATTTTTTATGTGCCATTCTCTTAAACACCTGTCCAAATTTCTCCACCTCTAATTTAAAAATTGTCTAAGCAGAATGAAGGAATAACAGATTTGACTTGTGTATGTGGAAATGTTGGTTCCCAAGGCTTGTTTATATCTGATATTGTTCTTTAATTACGACTCAATTAAATACTAGCAGGTAATGTGTTATAATTTCTTCTTTTCATAGCAACAAATGCAAAAAAAAAAATTCCTTTTTGTTTGTTTGTTTGTTTGTATTCCCATTTCTTATTTTTTATTTTTCTTCTTCCTCTTACCTCTTCTTTTCCTTTTCGCTGTAATCACAACTTCTTTAGGGGTCCATCACTATTCCTTTCACTGCTACAGCAGTGTGTGGTATCAGGATAGCTCACTGCAGCTCATTGCACCTGTAACTTAAAACATAATTCCTGGATGTATGTGTTTGTTAAGAACCAGTGAACTACTTATTTCTAGTTGAAATATTTATTTGCTTCTGGCATAGCTTAACATCAAAACTTTTTACTTCCTTGGATTCCTTCCAGAGCTCTCAAATTGTGACCAAGATTTGAGTAACAGCTATTTCTCTCTGTAATCTTAGCTTTAGAAACATTCATTCGGGAACTCCAAGTACAGAGGCATACACACAGAAGCATAGAAACATACTCCATTAACGCAAGCAGATCTGCATGGACTAAGGAAAGGCAACTATTACTTTGACTTGCAGATCCAGATGGGTTGCAGAGATAAAACCATTTTTTTCCTCCTGTAGAATAGAGGCAGAATGAGTTAGGACTAATGGATATTACACTTCAGACATAAAGCCGTGTCTTGTAACAGAATGTCTTGGCATTTCCAGAGCAGAGTTTCTGATGGGAAAGTACAGGCTGGCAGCGAAGTGTGCACACATCCCCAGGTAAGGCACAAAGCACCTTTTAGGCTGTGAGTTTTATGCTGTGATGAGGTGCTAATTGCTTCTCACTGAAGTACAGATTGATCTGACACAACCATCCTCCTCCAGTGGACTCTAACCTAATCTGAAGAGATTCAAGAGCTCTGAAAGAAATGAAAGTGGAGAAATGCGTTTCATTAGTTTCTCCTTGCTGGTAGCTTTCCCTTGTGATTAAGTTTGGGAACAGCTGCAAAGGGATCTTAGGATGTATCTGTATGCTTGCCAGGATGTGCTCTTGAAGAGATGTGGTTGAGTTTTGTAGCAGCAAAGAACCTCTAAAGAGAAGCTTAATGATTTGCAGTTAAAGGCTGTGCATTAATTCCTTTCTGTATAATGTCCTAACATGAGAAAAACATTCTCATCCCTTTAGCTTAAGTTTGGGGAAATAAAATCTATTGATGGTATCCCAGTCAACTAGTCCATTCATTTGGAGATAGTGCAAGCATTGCTGTACTATACTGTGCAGGGACATTAATGGAAACATCAGACAAAGAAGTCAAATCTCCAGCCCCTTTTTCTATCACATTTTGGAATTATACATTTTGAATTTTAAACTGTATTGCTCAAAGGATGCCTTTTAATGCCTGTAGCTATGGCCTGGGAATGTTTTACGGTATGGTTGCTAGTAATGTGAAAAGTTTGTTTTTACATTGTTAGCCACTAATGTGATTTACTAATACTAATTGAAAAAGTTTTCCTTTTCCTTATGTCTTTACACCTTACAATATCTTTGTGTTTACTAAAAAGTGGTATTTTTATAAAGATATGTCAACAATAATGTTTATATTTTGGAGCAACATGGATGTCCAGTATTGAGCTGGGTATGTTACAGGAATAAGTCTTGCTGTGAAATTTTTGTCTTTCCAGAGCAATTGGAAAAATAGCACTAGAAATAATGTCAGTTTTGGGGCTGCATGCAAAGTTTTTTATTTTAATAATGCCAGCATTCTGACCTTGTATGTGCACCAATATTTCAGAAATGAAAAATAACAAAACACAAAAGGTGAGAAATTAGGTACCTAGGCAGTCCTTGTTATTTTGACTACATTGGTTCAACTCTGAAGAGCTAATATAAATGATTCAAATATGAACTGCTCCCAGTTCCTGAAAACAGTCAAAAAGTTGATCATTGTAAAGGAAACAGTGCCATGAACTGATACAGAAAGGAGGGAAAAACAATCCTCCTCTGAAAAAAAAAAAATCTACACAACCATTGAAACTTATTTCTTGCAATAGTCAATGCTGACATTTAATGCTTGTGTTGCTCCTGGATATGCCAGACATCACACAGTGTAAAAAGCAAGGAATATAGCATTTTATTAACTTTCTGTGACCCATCATTGCTTGATTTTGGTACAAAAAGGTGTAATGAAACATAGACCAAGGGGACTAGAGAAGACAAAGCTTTCAAAGACAAATCATAAAAGAAGAACTTTTTACTGCAGTGGTATTAGAAGTCTTTTGTGGCAAAGGAAAAAAAAAAAAGAAAAAAAACCCTGTGTGAGATCTTTAAGAAGTTTCCAATGTTGTAAAGAAAGTGCCCTGCAAAGGGAGTGTAGGAAGGACAAATCCCTTCGCTTTGTCTGCAGCTTTGCTGCAGTTCGCTGCCTTGCTCTTACTGGTTTGTGTTGCTTGTTAAGCTACACCATGTGGTCATAATCTTAGCTGCTGTGGTGAACAGTCTTCTGAAAGGGCTGAATTCAGTCTTTACAAGTCATTACAAAGATTCTTTGCTCCTAATGTCCATTTCTGTTTAAGTACTCAGGATAGATTTGGGTTAATTCTATTGTCTGATATTTATAAAGTTTAAGCATGTGAAAATTTAGCATTGCTTCACCTAATGAGCTGAATAGAAGACAAGAAAAACAGAGAAGACATGTTTTTTTTCCCCCATATTCTATTCACTCTTCTCCACTGTGGCACATTCCACATGTCAAGTAATGATCATGGGTCTAAAGGGCTCTCATTTATGCTAGTGAAAAAATCTTTTTGGTTGAGTATGAATCGTTATATAAAAAAAACCCAAACATACCACTAATTTCCTTTCTGCCTTGGTTGGCCTTCTAAATGGGTTTAAAAGCATCTGCTTTATGTTGCAGATGATCTCTGCTGACACAGAAGTGGAGAGGCAACGGGAGAGTTAGTTTTGGGTCTTTCTTATAGATAAATCTTATAGATATAGATAAATTCTTATAGATTTCAGATTCTTGTACTGAGTTTTCCTCTGTAGCCTTGAGCAAAGTGCTCAGCATCCCTTCTTTCTAGCAATCCTCCAGTCACTATGTGTCTGAACCTGGTATTTGAATCATGACAAAGAAAAGTCAAGCTTGGATACTCTTAAATCATCTCAGAATCAGGGCAGGCAAAACTTTTGATCATACTTTGCCTTGAATTTTGAATTTTGTTCCTAAAATGGGTCAAAATTTTTGGAGAAATTCAGGATTTGAAAGTTTATGACTATTTTTCATAATAGCTAATTTTCTGTTGAGTACCTACACAAAGTTTGCTGTATTTCCAGTGGCTCTGTCAGCAACCTGCAACTGCCACTGAGAGCTGTTGAAAATCTGCTCACATCATTAAGGTACTTGAAAGTGATCTTTAATATTCTGAAATGCTAGAATTACAGACTATAAGAAAGATGCATCATTCCTCACAGAGCACTGTGTTACTCTCCTGGTGTTTTGGAATAATAACGTTAATAGGTGCTGCAGAACCCAGTCATGTGAAAGCAATGGTTCTGGCATTAATTGTGCTTAAACAAAGAGTTTTAGTGTAAACCATTGAGAGCTGTCCTCAGTAAATTACACTCAGGATCTATACATCTCTTTAAATCTCCCTGGCTACTGGCAGCCAGCTTACTTGCCATCTGCTGTTTTCCACAGATAAAGGCTGCTCTCAGTTTCTAGAAAGCTAAATAAGGGTTTTTTTGGTAAAATTTCCAGCTAACTGCAGATGTGGTCTTCTTAAGGGCTGCACAGGGGACTCACTAAAGCATGATCAAAGTTTGGTAAAGAATAGAGAGAAATTCCAGAAGGTTAGTAGTGTCAGCCATCCTTAAATAGTAATATTTGTATGAAATGAAGGAAAAAAACTCTCCAAGACTCATAAGCAAAATAGCACCATCATTTGTTGATGTGCAGATTAATTATCTCACTTTCTCAGTGCTCTGAGTTGCAATGAAGTGAAAACCAAAATGACCTTGCTAAACCACCTGAACTTTTTTTTCAATGCAGTATCAAACCATTACTGCATGTGACTCAGAAGTATCCGCACCTTGGGGATCAATTTTCACTCAGGTTCTCAGGATTTTTTTTATTTAAATGTAAAGGACAACTAAGAAGATGAACTGTTTCTATGTTATAGCTTGTTTCATCTTTTGTGCTATTCTTTTCTGTTCTCCATCATATTTTGCTTTAAAGCTTTTATTTCCTCTTCCTTCAAATCATTGCAGTTTTCTCTCCTCTGTCACTTCTGACAGCTTTCTTTCTTTTTAAAACACTTCTGATGTTTTCCCACACTGGTCCCAGAGCCTGGCAACAAGGTAGGGAAGATCCTTCTTTGGAGAAACACTGGACAGCTTAGTCTGTTTATCAATAAGAACTGAGAAACTTTTAATAGATGTCAGACTGAATCCAATAGTTAAGTCTGCAGCAAAATCAGCTCCCTGGGCAAAAAATCCCTAGGTGTACAGACTCATATGAAGGCTAATTTTATGTGGATTTGATGGAAGAAGATTCAATTAATATTATCAAATAATGTACATCCAATAATCATTGACCTATTGGCAGATGTTCCTCTTCCAAATTTTTGTAAAGTATCATGAATCATGAACAATACTTGTGAAAAATTATGAGAGCCACAAAAATTTATTAAATTAGTTTGTATTTATTAAAAAAAAAAGAATTGTTTCCAAATTTCCATCTCTGATACAAACTCAGATGTTGCCCAAGGTATGTTTAAGACTGGATGCCTACCTCAAAAAACTTTTGAAAACTTTTGAATTATTTTTTGACAAAACTGTGTGGTGTTGAAAAAATTTTCACACAGTGAAACCTCTGAAAATACTGATTATTTGGCAAAGTGAGATGTACATTTTCACCATACATCATCAAAGAAAATTTTGAGTTGGAAGAGACCCACAAGGACCATCAAGACCAGCTCTTGAGAGGGTGGTCCATATGAGCTCCAACCTAAAACCTTGTTATCAGCACTGTGCTATAACCTGCAATACGTGGCAACTTAGAACTCAAGCTACTTTGGAGAAATGCACTTACAGTGTTTTTTTTCTCTGTGTTCCTATTCCTAAAGTCCATGGTACCTTGTTGGTATGTTTGAAGGAAATAAGGAGTTAAGCTTTATGTTAGAAGAAAATGTATAAGTCCGCAGATGAATACACAAAAATTGTTGGACATATTTCCTGTGTAACTGGAAAAAAATGTGTGTGTCTGTGTGTGTGTGTTAATGAAAACAATAGAGTTTCAGGTATGCCAAATTACTATTCTTAGGAATTGTCTTTCTGTCAGTGAACAAGGTGGGGAGCTTTTCTTCCACAGATGGAGGAGGAAATGACTGAATTGCTTATATGTTGGCCCAACTGCAGCAAAAATAAGGGCTGGAAAAATTAAGTTCCCATCCTAAGCCATTTCAGCATGTGCACAACTTTGTTCACACATGTAATTCCACTCAGTCTTACAAAACATTTGCATCCTCTGGACTTCATTGGATATTTGTTTTTATATGCTGCATGAAGAAACATTGTCATCTACTTTGTATTTCCCCTAAAATCTGACATGTAAATCTACTCTATTTGAAGGTCACAAGTAGAACTTGTACAAAATTCAGGGCTTTCAACAATAAAGAGAATAAACTCCCACAAAATTATTTATGTCATCTTAAGGTCTCATGGCTTTGACCATTAGGCTGCAGAAAGGCACACAAGAATGATTTACGCCTCTTAAATTCTCCTGGTAAAAGAATAAGAAGGAAACATGGAAAATTGAGGCACTTCCCCTTGAGTATAAATGTCTACTAGGGCAGGAAGGAACATGGTCAACATTGAAAATATTTCTGGTTTAAACTGGAGAAAGAATTTCACTTTCTTGTGGATACATGTTTTAATTATAAGGATTTCACTCACGTCTGGTAACCAAACTTCTACTCATCTCCATAGAAATCACACACATCAGTGAAAGTTTGGAGGTAAAGAACTGTATATCAAGGACTTACGATTTCCTGGTCACCTTAAACTAAAACATAGAAATAACCTTCCTTCAAGAAATATTTGTGCAGTCTTGTATTTCTGAAATTGTCTCCAAGGTGCTCACAATTTAGAACTGAGTATAGCAAATCTGTGAATATGTTCAGCATTTTGTTATGTTTTAATCTAGAGCCACATTAGAATACACTAGTAAAAAGCAAAGCTATGAATGCAGCTAAGTATTTAAATGCACTCCATTGGGAATTTAAACAATATTTTAAATTTAAAAATGTATTTTAAATACATTTTATTATGTTTTATGATCTTGTGACTATTCCTGGAATTCTTTAAATAATCTTTCTGCTTGCTGATAACAATTTTTTCATAATTCTCATTTTTATAATATTTTAGTATAGGTTTATTTTCTTTCACTTTTTTTTTTTTTTTTTTTCAGTTTCCAGAGGGATATTGGCAAGAGACTCTAACCTGACAGTTATCAGAAGGGAGGCCTCTCAGAAACTATGTAATCTATTTTAATAATCTGAAAATAGGTATTTTGGAATACAGGCAATAATGCTCCTGAACTGTCCAGGTTTCACCTTTGCATCCTGCTCCACACTGTTTAAATGGAAGTCAAAGCACTGACACGGAGCAATGTCAGGTCCTGCATCTCAGGGGACCTTACTGAAACTTGTAGTCTAAATAAGGATACAAATTAAATCTCTCTAGTGTTTCAGTGTTACATTACAGATACAGAAATGGATAAGAATCAAGCTTTTTATTTATCTTTACCTGCACTTTGATGTCTCCTCTAGGATAAGATTCTCTATATCTTAGTAATCTATTTTTCCCCCAAGACTTTCTCATTCAAAGTGTATATAAAGATTGGTGATTATTCTAGAAGTTTTGTATCTGTGTCCAAATCTTAGCTCTGTAATTCAGACACATCCTCAGAATTAATGCTTTTTAAAAATGCCCTTGACTATCATTTGGGGAAATTCAAATGTATTTTAAGAGATAGCTGAAAACTCACACAAATGGTCAGAGATCAAGGAGTCCATGTTAAGGTCAGCACTTTTTATTTGGATCTTTAGACACCTATGCAGGGCTATTGATTTCAGCAGAGCTGTGCAAATGAACACCAAATGTGGATCTGGCATTGACTCTTTCCTTTAATCAGTATTTCTAACAGATGATCTGTTAACAGAATATTATTAAACATTAGTCTTTCCAAGCACTCATTACCTTTCTACCAGAAAGGGAACTTTTCATAGCACAATGAATAACACACTTGCTTTTAGCAGTAATTGCTTTGGTGCTGTGTGCATATAAGAATGAGGTGTACCAGCCTGCCTGAATGTAAATGGGGTGAGATGCGTGGGGCAGCTGTTATATTGTGGAGTTGCAATTAATAACCAGAAATCTATTCCTGAACATTAGGTTGGGCAAGGTGAGTATTAAACTATGTCCATGACTGATAGCAGACATCTACTGAAATGAAACCCAAGCAAGATTGTCATTAAAAATATATCTGAAATATAAATAGCTTTCATTGTTTGATAAAACTAATTTTTACAGTTTATAAATTACCTTGAATTTATTTGCACATTTTAAATAAACTAAAAATAAGGGGCACCTTAACAGCAAATGAAGCTTGCAAAACATCACCCTGGGTGTGACTGAATGTACATCACTGGCTGATGGATTGTGTCCTGGGACTTTTTTTCTTTCTTTCCCTAAGGGTATTCCAGAAGATACTTGTAACTACTTCAGGCGCATTACAGAACAAGATGGATGAATTGCCAGATTTAGTTTGGAAAATCCTATATAGCAATCAGACCCTCTTCCTTTTCAAAACCACCTGAACTTTCAAGTTTTAGAGCATGGATCATTCTGACTTTAGTGACTAGGGAGAATGTGCTGCTGACCTATTTCAGATTACTTCTTCTGAAATAGCCACTGTTCATTTTCAGGTCCAGGTCTTGTACAAAAATGATCTTTAGCTGACATGAAACACCCCTTTGGTCTGAAAAACACAGATAGGTCTGAAAAACAGAGATATATATATACTGAGTCCAGATGTCATGATTTGTTCACAACCTGTGTATACAATTTCCTTCATAACATTACTAATTTGACTAAGTAAACTTTCCTTTACTCCTGTATTGGAATCTTGAAATCTCTGGACATTTAAGCGAGACAAATATATACACCAGTAAGAGGAGGACCATGGAAGGTTACATGGGAAATCAGGTGGAGCTATATTTGTTATAACCCTGAGAAATCCAGTTGCCTGATGGCTGGTACCAATTAGAAAATACTACCACAAACAAAAGTCCTACAATTACCTTCTGTTTCACACAGTATTTTCATTCACAAATTTCTAACTAAGCAGCACTCAAGCATAGCACAATTGCCTGTTGTGAGACATCATAATTCTTTCCTTGACTACAGATTTCCCTTTGCCCCTCAACCTGATGAGGCTGAAGAAGAATAAAAATGATGTCTCACATTGTTTTGCATGCGTTGCATTAACAAAGTTAAATGTTTGATTTCCCATAATGTATGCTTCAATTACTGGCCTATTTTCTGGATTTTTCACAAGCAAATTGAAGGTGAATGCCTGGATTTCTTCCATCAGTAATGGCTATACTGTGGGTAAAGTCAAATGAGTCAGTTTTAGACTGTGTAATAGTTTGGTGCTAGACATGAGTATCCCAACATTTTTTCTCTACTCCCACCTTTATCCTCCACCATTTCAACACATTACTCACTAGTCTAGAAAAAGAATTACCAAAATAATGTTTATAAGTTCCAATGAGTTGGAAGGTTTTATGAACCTGCAGGTGGGTTTAATGAATGTTGACATCTGAGTATACACACAAAATAGGATTGAAACTGCTAGCCAAGAGATGGGGAAAGCTTAAAAATGTGGGCAACTACTCCTGAATCATTAGACATGCTGAGAAGCGTCCCACAAGTTCACCCTGAGAGGAAACACATTCAAACATCTGTGGTATTATGTGATATAGAAAAAAAATATTCAAGAGGTTTGGGTTAGGTGTTTGCTACTCTTAAACTATATATGTAATGGAACTAAAAACAAGCATCAGTTTCAAATTTGTGAATATTTCTCTGTGTAACAAAGAAATATTGTAGTAGTTGCTAGTCTACCTTGCTAATCAAATAATATCAGAGAATTATTTTTCCTCTGTTAAAGAGAAAAAAGAATGCATGCTTCTCTTACACATGAGAAGGAATATTTGCTTTTAAAAATTCCAGTCTTCTCAGGATTTATCCATTTTTAATTGCAATTTTGGACATTTTCATAAAATGCACACATTTTTTTAAACAAATTTAAATATATTTTCTGAATAATTTCCTCTCACCTGTTTATCTTTGCTATTAAGAAGATAATTCCAGGTTGAATTTAGTTTCCTTTCAATTTTTTTCCTTAGAAAATACTTGTTTCTGGTTTAACTGAAATTCTAAATTTGGAGCCCATAACATTAAGCAGTTTTCTAGACAATGAATAGAGCAAGCAGTTTGCTCAGTTAGGACCCTTTCTGCACATATGTGCTTCTCTCTCTGTTGTCTGTAGCCAGATCACAGATCTCTCCCTTGGGTACTTCACTGATATGACTAACATTAGGTGAGATACAGATAGACATTTGTATTCAACCTGTGCTTTGATTTACAGTTGCAGCTACTAAGATTATATCTTTGAGATATATCTGTCACTTTTCCCTTAATTATATCCTCTGGCAATCATTTAAAACAAAAAGCTAAAACTGTGTTCATATGTACCTATAACCATGGATAAAATGGCTTGAAAACACCTACAGTATTGTTTCTATAATCCTGCTGTTGCAGAATGCAGAAGAGGTGTTAAACTCTGATGTGGACTGAAATGTAAAAGGAATTTATTTAGTTTTACAGTACATTTTACAAGTAAAATGCTCATTTTGGAAACAAAAGACAGAAAAGTAATCCACAGTCCAGCAGTTTTCTGGGCATATAAAAAAAGAACTGAGAAGAGCAAAGAACATTTAAATCTTCCAGTATGTTGACAGAGGCTGGATGTAACCTTGGCAAACAACAGGAGACAAAAGAATATATCCAGTATTTAACCAGGGTCACAGGTGTTTTCTGAGATTCATTAGATTCTTCCACAGTTTGTGTATCTTCTTCTTGGTCCTTAGAGCCTAAGGGTATGTTCCTATGGTCACTAAACCATACAGAGGAGAAATTAAAGGCCTCAAAAAGAAAGCCAGAGCAGGAAACCACTATATGATTAAAAAAAAAAAAAATGCTGAAAATAGAGGTATGCATTAAATGCCAACTTCTTTTCCAGATTTAGGGACTTCTCAGTGTTTGTGTCCACAAACACACTTTGGAACTAATTTACTGAACCATTTCAAAACCTATAGGTAAATAAAATGAATATGGAATAAAGCGCTATTGGTAGATGATGCTGCTCTCCTCTCCATTTTATTCAGGAGCACAGTATGAATCCTTTGCCCAGCCTTTCAGTGCATTTCTTCAGCTATGAACTCGAGTTCATTGTTCTGGTTAAACATTCATTGATTCCAGAAAATCAAGAGTCTGCTGTGCACTGGGTCTGGGCACTGCCTAAGGAAGGGAACAGCTCCTAGAGACAGGGATTGCATAAATCATTGGTCTGTCATTAATAAGTGAATGTCTCTGTTCTTGAGCTAGTCCAGTGGATTTGTGTTTGCTTGCTCTCCCCATGTGAATATTTAAGTCTTCCATAAATATTCTGACACTACCACACTGTTCCCCTTGATTTGTTATTTCTCCTGATTTTTTTCCCTAATTAGCCCACAGACTGCTGGCTAGGCCATTCTTCTGGGCTGTTGCTCTCTTGCATCTTCTAGGTATCTGCTTCCTACTATCAAACAATTTATAATTGGAGTTACTGGATCAGCTACACAGAAAATTATATTTTATTTCATCTTTGGGCTGATAAAAGTCAAAATCTTTGTTTCCCTTCTAAAAACATCTAAATCACAAATCTACAGGATAAATTAGTGCAAGAATATTTCTCTCTTCTGCTGATGAACTTTGCCACTATGCTGAAGGAAGCAATACATTGCGTCATTCTGAAAAAGCAGAGAATAAGAAGAAAGTTTTATTTCAGTTTTGGGCACAAAATCAAGGGTGATTAGGTACACAGCAGAGGTTTTAATTTCAGCCTATCAGCAGAGGTTTTAATTTCAGCCTATCATTGCTTATACCTTAAATAGAAGATAGTAAATCTTTACTTGTTCCTTTAGGTATCAGATTTTATGACTGCTCATCATGAAAAGCTCTTCCAATGCTAATGTTTTTGTGATTAATGCATCCATGGAATAGATTGTAGCTCAATATCCAGAAATGTCCAGTTATTTCATTTTCATGATAAGGTTCTTTTATAATTTTTTTTTTTTTTTTTAAGAAATGCAGACCACAGAAAAGTCCAGTTATTTCATTTTCATTATGAGGTTCTTTTATATTTTTTTTTTTTTTTTTAAGAAATGCAGACCACAGAAAAGAAAGCTGAAAGGTAAGGACAAATCTAGACAAGAAAAAAGATGAGCAGAAGCTAGTTAAGAAGAAATTATAATAATTGCATTCAACAAAATCTAATTAAGAGTGCAAGTAAAGATGCTGTTCATGGATTTATGTGATGATAATGCAATAACAATCTACTTGTGATATGTAGCCTTGTTACTTTACAAAACCTGAATGAAGTTCACAGGATCTGTTTAAGCCAGAGCAATATTAGCTGAGGCCACTATCTAATCAATTGGTCCATAATAAATGAGTCCCTTGTTTACAGTAATATTTTAATTCAAATTTATCTTCACAATCTAAAAAAGTGTTTAATTGCTTTAATGATATTAGCTGTCTCAGCCTTTATTACAACACTGGACATAATTACCCTCTTTAAAGGTAATTTATAGACCTCATTAACACTCTTGCCTCTCTGCTGTGATTAAAAATCTCCTAAGAATTGAAATCTCTCTGAACAGTAAGAGAATTATTGTGATTTATTGTTTGCCATTGATGAAATGAGCACAAAGCTGATTTATTGTAGCTGATCCCTGCTAAAATGACTAGAATTAGACTGGGGAAGGGGAAGTCAGGAGCTCTTGGTAAAGCAGTTTATTTCTCTCCGTCACAGAGTTGCAGTTTAATATGGGTCCTGTCATTTGCTTCCACAGGAGCGTAAAGAAATCTCTGGCAAATAAAGCTACAGCAATAACTATCTTGAAAAAAATCTCACCTTTGCTAAATAGAGAGCAATTATATTTCTTTATTACAAATTAAACCTTCTGACATAGCTTTAAGGACTCAACAAGGTGATATTAACATGATTTTTACATACAATATCTTTGAAGCCATGGGAGACATTGGACTTACTGGTTGGATAGAAAAAAACTGTAGCTTACCTATAATTTAAATTTTGCCTTTTTGTAGAATGGAATTTTTAAATTTAATTTATTTAAAAATGTAAATCTACACTACAAAGAAGCTGACTGAATAGGTCAAAAACATAGCCTCATAAATCTAGTGTCATCTTTACCGCATCTTCTCAGCCACTATATAATATTGAACAGTTAACAAAATGGTGAAATCCCAAACACAAAAAAAAAAAATAAAGCTGAGGAACTTACTATTAATCTACTGCTTTAGCATACCTGAGAAAACTCCTGTCCTGGTTGCTCAGAAGACATAGTTTGCAAAATAGCAAGAACGGGGTCAGCAGTTTTCTCCACTGATGGATGGAGGTGGTACATACTCTGCTCAGGGCCTATAGAAAGATTTCTTCCAAAAAGTGGCAGAGCACCCAAACCAAGAGAAATACAGTACTGTTTGGAGTAGGGTCTCTTCCTAGACCTAAATGCTGCAGATCTGGTGTTATACACAACACAGACACTTTTCATCACCTGAAAGAGCTGGGATATTCTGCTTCCACAGTTGTGCAAAATGCATGACTTCAGGGGACACTTAAAGTCCTTCAGGAAATACAGCCAAGCATTAAATGGGAGACCTTCTCCTCTATGGGCCATACACTGTTTCCATATTTCACAGAATTTAGCTCTACATAATGATGAACTCAAAGACCAATTCCTCATTAATAACATAAATTGAATCTTTAGCTGTCCAGAAAAAAAAATGCTATTCAGCTGTTTTTTTATATTATATTCCATTGATCTTTTTAATGAAAAATACATGTTTGATGTAGTTCTCTGGAGCTATGTATGAGACTAAACTAATTGTTTAAAAATTGGGTTTGAGCACATGGTTTTCTGGTTTTCCTCACTCTTACTATAAATATGGATATATTTATTCTGCAAATTAATATACTTTGCAAATTATTATCTAAATAATTTAGATATTAAAATCAGAATTCCAAAAAGGGATTACTGGTGAAGCGCTAATGTGTTGGTTTTGATTAAACTGTCAACCAATTCATATTGAGTTGCTATTTTTATGAAACTGATAATTTATCATAAATTCTGATAGGACACAACATTGTGTACCTGTGGGTCACCTGTATATTTCTAAATAAAATAATTTTACAGGTAAGAGAATGAGCTCTTCTGGTTCCATTCTATTAAAACTCTACCAACTGAGTTATACTAATTTTGTGTTATTTTATTAGCTCTACAGTAAGTTTATATCTGCTCTAAATGTTATTACAAGGAGAAATTTAACTTGATTTGTACTTAATAGAAACTATGTCAATATAATAATCTTTCATTAAAAAGTGGAAGAAATGTAGGAGGAGCAATCACCAAAACCAACACTGAGCTGGTGAAATTTACAGATTTCATGAAACCCTGTCATATGCACTGTGGACGGTGCAGGGGGAAAGTAGATCCACACATTCAGTTAAACCAAAAGGAAATCTATATAATTGTGTTAATGAAATTCTAGAACACTATTTTTTTAATTACCTTACTGCTTGCTGTTTTAATAGCAGAGTCTATATATGCTGGTACATAAGACATGTAATTTTTAATATTGATACCATGAGTTTACAGTCAACTTTCATTTTTATATTTTTATTTTTGGAGAAAATATGTATGTTATATGCTGCAAAACGTAATTTTCTTTTCTATACATTTAAGGCTAGAAAAAACCCATTCAGATGTTTTGTACTTTTCTGATTGTCACCTATTGTCTGTGAGATTTTCAGATCAGTGAAGCATTTTGGAGGACAGAGAGTTTCAAACTTAACAGCTGCTGGCAGATGAAAAGTATTTTATGAAAAATTCAGTTGTTCAGATGAGATGTATTGAATTTTGTTGTGATACAAAATATCATTACTTTTTCTCCTTTTGCCTCTAAACTTTTCTCCTTGTTTTCCTTCATTTGGAAATTACAGAGAATATAATTTTCACTTGAAATAATTTTTGAAGGCAATAGAATATAGATATCAAGTCAGAGGTCTAGCTTTATCCATGCAAGGCCAAAATTTATTAACGATGCCAGGTGGGAGGACATAGTATTTCAATAAATAGATTAAAGTGGTTAGAGGATTAGTGTAAGTCCATAGAGGGTCAGCAGCAGAGGCTAAGATCTGTTCAGGAGTATGGAAGGAGAGCACCCCAAGCGATAATGGTAAAGAGAGTAGGTAAAGAGGTTTTTATAAACCTTCTGCTTTTAAAAATCTTTGTATCTTGCTTAATCATCTTCTAGTGAGAAGGAATGTAGGAAAAGAATTAGAAGATGGGCATAGACCTTCTTAAAATGACCCCTCATATGTAATAGAAGTAATTTTGTAAATTTCGTATCTGATGTGCTTAGTGGTACGAATGACCATGAATTAACTGTGCAATCTAACTGGATTTGTATTTTGCTTGGACTCAAAATGTGTTGATTAACAAGCCCTTAAATTCTACAAGCCTCTTCCACAAAAAGTGCTGACTAGCAAGCCCTTAATTTTATTCAATAAGTTCTCAGCTCCCAAAACAAACTCCTCAAAGGTGCTGGCTCACAAGCCACAGCACATAATCAAAGCTGCTGACTGAGCATGGGTCTCAAAGCAGAGCAGGACTCCGGCTCAGCCAGCACTGCCCCACCTCTACAGGATCCTGTCCTTCAACCATCTTTCCTGTAGCAATACTCAGAATGTTTTAGACAAAACATGCTAAGGTCTGGTCCTCTACACAATTAGACCTGTCTTTTCTATTTCATCTGGGTGAAATTCTTAACAGCATGAAAGATGCCTAATTTACCTGTTACTGGATGTATAGGGATTTCTGAATGGATAAATACTTCCTTTGTGATATAATTTATCTCTTTCTATAGATATAATATCAATCTATTGCTATACCTATATATAATATTTTTTATATTAGGGATAACAGTTTAATATGTATGGAGTATTTTATAATGAAATTGACATGCCTAAAGTTAGAAGAGCAAAAATATTGGGAATTACATATGATTTGGGGCACCAGAAGGACTGTGAGGGAGAAGACTGTAATAACTCTTCTAATCATCAAAATCTGATATTTCCAAAAGACAGCAATTCAAACGCTCAATACTTGATTAGACCCTTTCTCCTAGTACACATCTAATTAATTATTTACCTTTCATATACTACATAGGCAATGCACAAACCTGGTGTTATAGCTGTATTCTGCCCTGGAGAGTTTGTCATCTCAAGAGGATAAATATTGGGAATAGAGAACATTGAAATTCTCATGTTGCAGCAAGGAATCGAAATACTTTTTCCTTCATATAGCTAAGGTCAGGAATGTCAGTGCAGAAATCAGAAACCAAAATGTGTTTTCCCAAACTCTCTTTCAGATGTTCTAAGCACAGAAAATGCACTTGTCCTTTATTTGCTGTTCAGACTAACAATTTAAACTTTAGGATTCTTCTGTTTAGCACTAAATCCTAGTTCCTTTCTTAAACCCCTATTGGTAACTGGTGCTGCTGAACAATTCCAGTTTCTCCTGAAGTTAATAGAAATAACATCATTCAGTGCAATCAAAAACTCATGAGGTGTAACATTCTAAATCTAATTTCAAGAGACTTTCACAAGGTGTTCATAGTCTAAAAAAGAAGCCTGCTAAATGATGAAGACCTGCCTATTTTTGGTCATAAATGCAATGCCCAGTGTGATTTACTGGAAAGACACATCACCTAGGAAAGGAGACAAAAGACAGACAGATACTTTAAGTTTTTTGCAACATTTATACAAATATTAATTTTGCTGGGAATTTTCTTCAGCTTTGGATAAATCTGAGAAAATCAAGCTATTCCAATGTAATTGAGGTCTATTTGAACTCTGCTCTTGATCCTAATTCTGGTAATGGGCTCACATTCCCTGTTTTATCTTGGTTGAATGAAGACATTCAACACTGCCATCAGCTGAAATTTATAATCACATCAGCATCTGGCCATAAAGTAGTTTTCCATTAAAGGTTCTGGTAAACTTTGAATAAGAATGAACTTACACAATCTGCATACTTCAAAATGTAGAAAATTAGGTAGCTAGATAGATATAGATGCATATAGTGATTTAATTAGAGAAAGGACAAATTAAGTCTTATTCTGGTCATTTTCAAAAGTATGTAGTCTTAAAACTTTCTGTTTCACCTTTCAGAGTGGGGTGTTTTTATTCGCAGCATGATTAGCACTTTTCAACCACTGTGTGTTCCTGCCAGAAGCAGTGCAGCTGACATAAGTAGCAGTCTGCAAGGGAAGAACAGGTTTGGAAACTGTCACAATTATTTTCTTTCTATGCTTATTGCTTTTGAGGCTTCTGTACAAGCTCCTGGCTTAGAGCTTATGTTTTGGCATGCATTGACAAGCTTGGGATACATTTTTTTTTCCTTCCATAACAGAAAAAAGAAGTTGAAGTGCTTATTTTAGTCAAAACTGGAATTGCCATTTGAATAGGCATGTCTGAAGTAGGAGAAAAAAATGTCTGTTCAAGAAAAAAGTGTACAGACATAGAAAAAAATTAACCTGGGTGTCTTGAGCCTTTTTCTTCTTTCTTATATTATAGGTATATTCTAAGAATTGTCTTTTCATTTTTGCATTGGAGAAACAGGCAGAGATCAAAAAGATAGAAGTCCACAACATAAAGGTACCTGTAGGAAAGGTACCCATGTAAGTCACAGGACCTCTTGGAAAACTAAAGAATAAACAAAGATTTAGTTTGAGACATATTTTACATAGTAATTTTAATTTCTCTCTCTCAGTTTACTTGTTTTCACCTATTTAGGCAAGAAAAATGTTATTCTAACCTATTCAGATAGCATGCAACCTTTTGAGGCCCTGAATCTGTATTTGTGCTACAGTTATTCGTGTAAAAACCAAGTTTTTTTTACACAGGTTATTTTGGCGATAGTGTGTTGAGTTGCTGAAAATAGAAAAAAAAAAAAAAAAACCAAAACTTTAAACAGTAAAAAGGAATAAATCCCAGAAGTGGGATTCCAAATCTTGCTATAAGTGGTAAAAATACTTTGAGGAAAGACAATTGTCTGCTTTGAAATTATTTAATAAGCTGATCATTTGTTATAAACTGAAATGATTTGAGACAATTTTTAAAGCATTTTTACTTTATATTTTTTTCAGATTTAAGAACTGATTTAGAGAAACAAAAAGGAAAAAAAAGACCCTGAAAAACAAAAAAAAAACCAAAACAAAATTAAATAACATCACCAAGAAGATACCAGAGCACCATTTAATACGATGAAAAAGACTTACACCTACCAATAACATTCAAGTCTACAAGCTGAATATTTTTTAAACTAAAGTCAATGAAGGTTGTGGGTATATGACAATGGTTGCCCAGATTTCAAGGGAATATTGCTAGCCTCAGTTCAGATATTTTTTGTGACTTCCTCTGCCATGTAGGTGGAAAGCATTCTCTGTCTCAAGTCACAGTAGCTACCAGAGACTATCATTCTGTTTCCAAAGATCCTACAAGTACCAGAAACATGTCTAAGACCTTCAGTATGAAATTTTCATTGTATTATGCAGACTTTTATTTGCTTGTAGACTTGTACAAGCATGTACTTGTGGACATACAGGCTTATATTCAAAAGATACTCTTGTTTTTTTGAGAGTGGATAGTAAATTGCAATGCCATCAGTTTTACTGAATAGTACATTTAATTCCATACCTGCTCTACCTTCCTTTTCAGCTATTCTTATGTGTCCTATTCCATGCAAGGCTTTATAGCTGTCATGAACTTATTGTGACTTTTTTATATTATTAAGGGATTTATTTGGAACATCTATAGTTCTCTAATGAGGCACATCCATTTCTAAGTGATATGTGGAGAGGAAAGCACAATAAATTTTCATTATAGAAAAATGCCTTACAGTGTACACAAGGAAAAATAAACTGAAACACAGCTCTGAAACAGGAATTTGCAGTCTGTATTGTTTTCAATGAGCTTTGAATCAGACGCTATGATAAAATCTACCACGTAATTGCAAGTAGAGTTAGGACTTCAACAAATATGTCACTGCTCTTGTTGTGAGTTCTGAGCATTCACTGATATGTGAAGGAGTAAAAAAGAAGGAAAATTAAGGTGGAAAGAAATTTAATGTAGGAAGAAAATTAGAAATAATAGCCAAACTCCATGAGGATTTCCTGCACCCGCCTTTGAGTCTTGAAAGAAGAGAGAAGAGGAATACAAATTATTTTGTGATATGATTAGAATCATAATATATGAAATACCTAAGTTCTTATTTTCCATTGATATGCTGAAAGATGGGAACATATGCCAATTCACAAGCAGTGAAGGCATGGGCATGAGACCTCTTCAAATTGCTCAAGCAGAGATGCAGCATAGTTAGTTTCTTTGTTGAAAAATTAAATGTCTATTGGAAATTAATCTGTTAAATGCCTATTTAAGCCAAGAAAATCTTCTTTAGGTACACCTGTGATGTCATCCTCTGTAACAAGGTCCAGCCTGGCAGGTGGGAACTTCGGGGGACATCAAGTACTGGGTATGAGATGGCAGAGAAATTCAGTTGCAATAGGAGTTAGGAAAAGAGATTTGCAGAAGTCTACGTCCAGGCTTGTCACATATTCTTGATGCTCTTTACCATTTCTGTGATAATATCTCATATGCTTGACTCTGCATTGCCATTGTCCTCAGGTGAAGAATTTTTCAGCTGCAATTTCTGACCCCTGTTCTCAGATCTTTCTTTATATCCTCAGTGCTCTTCCCAGAGCAGTGGTGGCACCGCTGCACTGACCCTGAGTCAAATCCAACACTGTTTGATTGAGTTAATGTTCCTCCTACAACTGAGCAGGTACCATGTTGATGAAAAGATTTTACACATAACTTTTCTTTGAAATTGTAACTTTTTTGTTTTCCTAGTTTTGGTTTTTGTTTGTGTTTTTTTGGTTTTGTTTTTTGTTTTTGTTAGTTTTTGTTTTTGTTTTTGATTTTTAATATTACTGTAAAGTTACGCCTTGACCTTAACAGCCATGACTGAAATTACAGATTTTTTTTTCTTTATATTGATAAGATATAAATTATTAAATTAGTGCCATCACTAAAATCAACATGTATGAAAGAATGCATAAGTGGGAATCCTCTCCTCAGAATTCAGAATATTTCTGGCCAAAAATTTTTTTATCTTATTTTTTTCTATAATTGAATATTGCAACATCTAAGCTTTGATGAAAAAGGAAAAGGCCATGAAGACAAATATGAAAACATGATTACAAGTGGGAATAAAGAAGCTTGCCCAAATTTATTTTATTAAGTTGTTGTTGAAAACATGATGATGACAAACTGCCAGTGGCACTTCTTGTTGCACTAATGACTGTTTTAGCAAAAACATACATCAATGACAATTACTTCAGTTGCCTCCCATTCTTCCCTAGCATAAGAATCTCCACCTTTTTCTTATTTAGAGACCAGTAAACTCCAGCTTTCCTCTGAGAGTTCTGTGACAAAAAAACAGTCTATTGATGACTATTAGCCCTGTGTCACCATAGGTTTATATCACTGTGGTGGTTTGACAAGGAAGGAAGTTTTTGGGAAGGTGGTGGTCAAACCAATCAGTGGCCAGATGTGAATATTGGCACCTGGTGTGGCCACTGGGGACCTGGACACGCCTCTGAAAACACACAGGGGTTAAAAGCAGAGCATTCCCAGGGGAACTTTCTCTTTGGGTCCAGCCGGGGAAGAAAGAGTGTTCCCCTCCCCTGCCCAGCTGTGTCTGGGTGGGGGAGGGGGGTGAGCCCTGCGGCCGGCCGGGGGTGAGGCAGGCCAGGCCGGAGCCCTGAGGGACCCTGGGGTGCTTTGGGCAGGCCAGGCCGGAGCCCTGAGGGACCCTGGGGTGCTTTGGGCAGGCCAGGCCGGAGCCCTGAGGGACCCTGGGGTGCTTTGGGCAGGCCAGGCCGGAGCCCTGAGGGACCCTGGGGTGCTTTGGGCAGGCCAGGCCGGAGCCCTGAGGGACCCTGGGGTGCTTTGGGCAGGCCAGGCCGGAGCCCTGAGGGACCCTGGGGTGCTTTGGGCAGGCCAGGCCGGAGCCCTGAGGGACCCTGGGGTGCTTTGGGCAGGCCAGGCCGGAGCCCTGAGGGACCCTGGGGTGCTTTGGGCAGGCCAGGCCGGAGCCCTGAGGGACCCTGGGGTGCTTTGGGCAGGCCAGGCCGGAGCCCTGAGGGACCCTGGGGTGCTNGGGGGGGACTGCTGTCCCAAATATGAGACTGTCACTCTTCTGAAACTAGACAAAACATCCTTAAAAAAGGAAACCCAAGAAACAGTTTAGATCCATGGTCAATAGTGAGAGCACTAAACATAGAAGGAAGATTTGCACCCTAACAGATTTTCTTTAGATAGCTGCCATGTGTGCTGATAGAAGCACAAGAAGATTCGACCGTGCTTCCGGGGGGGGCCTGTGGTGCAAGAGGGAGACTCCTTTCTCCACATAAACTGGGAGGTTGTAAAGTGAGAGATGGTACTGGACAGAGAATTGAGTGTTCAAGGGGTGGTTGCTGGATTGGGAAGGTAAAGCCTTGACTCATGGTGTGATGGAGGAAAGAGGGGGGGGAGGAGAAGTAGTTTTGAAAACTTCCATTGTAGACATTATGTGTGTGTGTATGTTTTTTTTCTTTTCTTTTCATATTTATACTAGGTATAATAAAACTGTATTCCTTTACCCCTAAAATGATAGAGCCTGCTTTGCTATATTTTGTGTCACATCTCACAGTAACCATTCTGAGAAATGTGCTTTCATGGAGGCACTAACATTAGGCCAAGGTCAACCCATGACAATCACATAAACACAATCTGAAATTATTGAAACATAATCTGCCATCATATGTGTATAAATGTCATTGAAATTGTCTCTTCTTTCATAGAACAACTGAATGTTTGGGCAGTATGACGAAGGCAGAAAAGCTGAGTACCTGAGTTTTCTCCACATCCTGGGAAAATAAGTCTTCCATTCATTCCAGAGAGGATCAATATTTTCCCTGGTCTTCCTTTTATCACTGATGTACCTGTAGAAGTTTTTTCTTGTTGCCCTGGGCTTCCATGAGTAGATTTAATCCATCAGGGCTTTAACTTTCTTTTAATTTATCCCTGTCTGCTTGGACAATTTCTCTGTATTCCTCCCAGGCTACCTGTGTATGCTTCATCCTCTCTAGGTTTCCTTTATCTGTTTGAGTTTGTCCTAGTTTATCCATGCAGGCCTGCTGGCACTTTTGCTCTGCTTCTCTTTGGGATGAATGGGAGGGGAGCTTGGAGGTGATCCATGAATATTAATCTGCTTTCTTGGGCAGTTCTACCTGACAAGGTTTTATTCCATGGTAGTTTACTGAGCAGATCCCTGAAGAGGCCAAAGTTTGTTCTCCTGAAGTCTAGGGCAGTGAGCTTGTTGTGCATCCCCCTCTCTGTCCCCACCATTTCATGGACACTGTAGTCCAGACTTTCCTTGAGCTTCACATTCCCCACAGCCCTTTTTTGCTGGTGAGACAAAGTTCCAGCATAGCACCTCTTCTCATCAGTTTCTTTATCACTTGCAGAAGAAATTAACATCAACATATTTTAGGAACCTTCTGGAGTGCTTATGCCCCACTGCATTGTCCTTCCAACAAGTGTCAGGGTTCTTGAGCACCAGGGCTTGTGAACATGAGGCCATTCCTATCCATCTACAGACAATCTCATCTGCTTGGTCTTCCTGCTTAGACAACACATAGCAGACCCTCAATATTGTCACCTGTCCCTGTCCTCCACTTAATCCTGACCCATCCATTTAATCCTGAACTCTCAGTCAGGTCCTCATCCATCTCCAGGTGGAGCTCCATACACTCCATCTGTGCACTTATAGAGAGGGCAACATTTCTTCCTCATCTTCCATGCCTGTCCTTCCTAAAGAGCCTGTATCCATCCATTCTGGTCATAGGAGCCATCCCACTATGGCTCCATAATATCAATGAGATGACAGCCCTGCAGGCATGCGTATGTCTCTAAGTCATTTTGTTTACTCCCCATGCTGAGTGTGCTTCCATAGAGATATTTGGGTTGGGCCTCTGATGAATGTGTCTTACTGTCTGGAGTGACTGGAATTCCTCTGCGCTGCTCTTCAGGTGTTCTCCTGATGACCTGCAATCCCTCTTCAGGCTCTGGACATCTCTTATGTCTCTGATATCAAATCTGTAGGAGTTTGATGGATTGAGCTTCCTTTTCTCCAGCAGGTTTTGTTTAAAGTTCTTTAATACAATACAGGGTAGCTCAAGTCCATGGAAAGGATACTTAGAGATTGGGATAGATACTCTGCACAGTACTACTGTGAAAGTACCTTTTATCTGAGCTTTTTTCTGCCCAGTTCTTTGACTGAATTAAAAAGGAATTTTTAAAATATATTTTCTTTTCTACTCTTTTCATACCTCATTTAAGTATTGCACATCCATTGGGTGTTAAAAATCATCACTTCACATTATGCAGAAGTAGAATCCAAATACTTTGAGAAAGGCCAGAAAACTTTTATTAGTGCAGAAAAAACCCTCATAGTATGTTCATCTGAAAATTTGGCATATCATACTTTTAACATAATTTCTGTTGCTGTGAGAGATCACTTTAAAAAAATTATTGATTTTATTGTCTTTGTCAATTTTGCTGTTGTTCCAGTAAGGTCATATAGTGTAAATCTGTTACAACTTCTACGTAAGCAAGAATGTTTTCTTTACTGTCAAGGAAAACTTGGAGCTGTGTACATTAACAAGTCTAACCTCACTAAAAGAAATCTGCCTTTTTGTGCTTTTTATTATTCCTAAATAATAAATATTTAGAAATAACACCCTGCAAATGCATGATGCACACCTTCTGAAAAAGCAGAAGAGAACACATAGCAGAACAATATCATTTATGCGGTGACATTTTCACCAAATAATTATTCACATAGTTTTTAAAAAGCAAAGTGAATAACTGCATAATTATTCATAATTTACTACACTTTTAATATATTGTTCTGTAATAAGTTACCACTTGTTTAATAATGTCATGGTTTGCTATGTTATTTAGTTGTTAGTCACCTTTATCACAGTAAAATCCAAGCATGTAACCAAATCCAAAACAGAAAAAGAGCAGACCCCAAAAATGGTAAATAATCATTAGAATTCTCTCTTACAAAAAGAAAAGTATACAGGTATGATCATCAGGAGAAGTATGAGTAGCTTAGTTTAATTGATAATATAAAAATATTTTGTGTTCAACATCTAAGAGCTGGGAACTTCGTTCCTCATTTCATATTAGGTCTCTGCAGGACCTTTGAAAACATAATTATTGAATGCCACATTTTTTTACCTGACTGAGAAGACTTAGGGGGAGTAAATCTGTGGGTTTGTCATGAATGGTGAAAGAGCTTGAGATGCCTCATGGATTAAAGCATACCATGTGTCAGGGTGCCCTGGTGGCTCTTAGCTCACCACAATGGCATGCTTGCATGGATCTGACAACAGAAGGTCATTCTGAGGAATGTTAGAAGCCACCTTATCCTGCCTATGCAGAGGATTTTCATAAAACACAAGCGCAGATAGCCATGTCCTCCTCCTTTCAGCTGTCTGAGACAGGCCACCAGGGCAGGCACACACATGATACTCTCCATCTTCCCCAAAACATACACATATTTGTGGATCCCATAATAACTGGCACGACCCATCTGCTTGACTGGCTCTCCTGCCTAGATCCCAGCCCTGGTCCAGCTTTATACTCACGAGTGTGTGCACACGCAGACACACGCAGACACACACACTCACACACACATACAGACACTCATCCCTCTTGCAATGCACATTCACAAGTCTCCTGATGTACTGGCACAGACCCTATAGCCTCCTAATACGCTGTCCTGGATCTGACACCCAGCTACTTGATGACTGGTCCAGCTTCAAGTTTGCCAGCAAATACAGGTTTACACCCCCAGACAGTGGAAGATACAGTCACTGTCTAACAGCTGGCACATGGGCACACCTGTGGCCATGCTTCAACCATCGACACTTAGACTCTCACCCACCTGACTCCTGAAGGTCACCCCTGTTGCTGGATGTTGGTCCAGGGACACCAGTATTCCTGTTCTGACTCCAGTAGCAGCCCGCAATTTTCACTCACACGCAAAGATGTCTCATCAGTGTCTGGCCCTTAGTCTCCATGGTGCTCATACATAGAGAGGGGGGTTATTCAGAGACATCACTGAGAAAAGAATTAGTAAAATTATAGGACAGACTGTGGTCATCAGGTGTAAGGCTCAGACAGAGAACTGTACTGACCTCTTTCTGCCTTTCCCTTACTTCATTCCTCCCTGAATTCGCTCCCCCTGCATATCCTATTCCCTCACCCCTCCCAGTCCAGGCTTTGGTTTACAGTCTTACCAGTAAAAAATCCAAGCTGATCTTCCTGGAAGTGGTGCCTTCCTAGACAGCCTGTCGATTAGAGTGACTGGTGAGGTTTGTTTCTTCTTGTTGTCTACATGTTTGTTTTGTGATGTCTGTGTCTCTGTGTATTTTGATTCTAGTCTCCCCCTTTTCCCCTTTTTTTCCCAATTGACATGTTCTCTGATTATCTAACCTCACTGGAATAAGCCTTCTCTTGCTTGCACAAGCTGTCATCCCTTTAATACAACTCATAATGTTTAGGTCTCACCACTTCCTCCTTCATCATTCACCTGTCAGGTCTGTCTCTCTGCATGTTCTTGCTTGTGGCTTATTCCCTTTATTTTTGTCCTTCCTTGCTGTGAAGAAAGTCCCCTATCCAACATTCTTAAAGGAACAGACACTCTCCTTCCACACACCCTTACAACACTGTCTGGAGGAAAAGATGCACTGGGAGGAAGAAGGAGTTGCACTACTAAAGCACACTTTGTGGGTGACCACTCATACCCCACATCCCATGACCACTCACACCAGCATCTTACAAGGCTGGTGTGCCTTGAAATATGGCTCTTCCTTCTTTGCCTGCTCAGGCCTTAGACTCATGGTGAGGTTACTTAGCTGGACCCAGTACAACACCCCAACAGCACCCCCTAAAAAAAATCACTTGATCCTAAAAGTGAAAGGGACTGGCTTTATAATGAGTTGTAGCAGCTGGTTGGCTAATGCTTCCTGGTGTGTGGAAGTAGAAGTTATAGTTAAGTAAGATATTTAAGGATGTACTTATTTTAAACTGTTCTCACTGGCAGGTGCTTAAAACCCCCACTCAGTCCAGGCCTTTAGAACAAATTGGATTTGTTCTTTTCAAACTTTTCCCTGTCCAAAGGAAAAGTATACTCCTAAATCTCTTTAAATATACTTGTGAATAAATATATTTGTGTTTAAAATACATTCGTGTTTAAAATACTTGTGTCTGAAAAGTTTTAAATAATTTGTGTGACTGAAAATCCAGGAATGCCTTCAAGACTTAGATGATAACCTACTAACATTGAAACTTGCTGCAGATTTTTAATAAGTTTCTTTAAACAGCAGTTTGCCATCAAAGATCAAATTAGGTTTTTTTTAAAGTGCTATAAAAACCATAGTTGTATTTTAACATGAAAATAATCTTCTAACATAGAAAAACATGTACACAAAAAGAAAACTTTCTAAATAGTTCCATTTCACAGCCATTTATTAGGACTTGATATTTTGCAACAGATTGACATTAATTTTATCCAGCATAGCTCTGTACAGATATATTGGTTAGTGTTAAGGTGTTGTGATTTTTTTCCACTATCTCAGAGGGATTTTCTCTACTGTTGAGTGTTTTGTTCCATTACCTTGGCTATATGTAGGCAAGAAGTTTACTACTTGTCCCCCTCTACTGCTTTTATCACTTTCTCCTTTGACCTGAGGCCTTCAGATATTTCAGTGACACTTTCTAGTAATGAGATTTAGGAACATTATGATTTCACAGTACACTGTGTTAAAATATTGAGTTTCTAAGCTACTGATCTGTAAGTATTATTTTAAATGCAAGACTACCAACTTTAAAAAATGTTTTGCATTTTGCCCAATTCATTTTTAAATAATCCATCATGAAATCTGTATTGACAAGGTCTAGAACCAACCTTTCTATTTCATCTTAGCATACATTTGTTTTATGGAATAACAAAAAATAATTTGGCTGAGGGCATCCAGGCCTTTTTCTTACTCAAAATCTGTATTCTTTCGTGCTCCTGAAAAACAGTAACTGAGTTATATCACTGCTTACACTGCAACCTTGAAATTGCAGATTCTCAAGTCTTTGAGGGAAAAGGAGAGAAAAAAAAGAAGATTAATTATTCTTCTTCAGAACTATTTGAAACTCATAATTACATTTTCCACTCAGCAGTTCAGAACTTACTTTTATTCCAAGTCAGGACAAAATTACATATTTGAAATTTCTTACAAAAAAAATATTTGAGACTAGAATGCCTTGCAGATTTCCTATTCAGATATAATTTTTACTTCAAAAACATATAATGTTTACATTATATAGTATATAATGTAAATATATAATATAAATTTTCCCATTTTAATTATATTTAAGGGATTTTGTATCACAATAAGTATAACATTTAAAGTAGAAATATTGTTAGTATAGCACACTGTAACATCACACGATATATTGACAGTATTTTTTATGGCATTACACAATTTAACAAAGTATGTTCTAATATTCAATATATCTTAGTAATAAGTTTTACATAGGCTTATTTTTCTTTAACTAGGGTTTACCTGAGAAAAGTAGCTGGACAAGTAGCTTTAATCTGGATTTAAATAATTATCTGGGCAGTGAGGTTCTGTAAAAACCTTAAAAAAATAATATTTTTTAAACCTTTTTAGGTGTTTTTTATATGGTTCTGTAAGAAATATTATTGCCTGTAGATCAAGGGCCTCAACCGAGTAACTCCCAAGTACCTCTGCTTGATTCTATTCAAGCAGCAATTTAATTTGAAAGAATATCTGCTCTTGCTGGTCACATTGCCAGTCCTCTGCATAACCAAACAGTCCTGCCTTCAAACACTGTTGCATACTTTGATATATGCAAGGACATATTGGAGACTTTTGTATAATTTATGGATTCTTGATATATACTCCAGTAAGGTAGCTACTTAATTTTTATATACTGTTGCCACTGGGAGAAGTTAATTTTCTCACAGATAACAGAAGTAGATTAAGATATTTTAGGCATGCATGGAAACTGGTAGAACTAACAGTGTTACTCTACTAATTTATTTAACCACTACATCGCCTCCTTATTTATAGCTTAAAGTGTATTTCTATCCATTCACTTAGGTGACTTTAAAATGTTGAAGTGTGTGGTTTGGATGTAAGAACCATTCTGAATGATTCACAGTGACAGAAAGCATCTAAATTTACAGACTTAAATGCATCTAAAAATGTCTTAAATGCACATATTAACTTTTAAAAAATGGTAAAAATTAGGAGGCAGGAAATTTAAAGGACTTATGCACAAAAAAGATTGTTTGCTATGATCAGATCTGGTTATTCACATAAAATTCTTCTGCCTAAATTAATTTTCAAAAATGTGGGTGAGGCTGGTGGCCTTTTGCATGCCACTGGCTACACCTGGGCTGCCTGGGAAGGAGACCCTTAGGAGGAGCTGGGTTTGCTTTGTTAGCAGCAGCTGCAGGACAGGATAGGACACAGGCAGTGCCAAGGCACTGCCTCCAGACTCTGCAGGACTCTGCATACTGGGCAGGTCACTCTGCTGCCAAACCTGCTTACACAGACTGTCCACAGGCTGCTTCTGGGGTATCTGCGAGTAATAAAGGGGAGAGAGCAATGAACCATTAACATAATTGCAGCAGTTTGAGATCACACGTTTAGAATACTGTATTTGTATTGTTCCAAGTTGGGAAATTCACATTACGCCCACTCTTTAATTATAAATGAAGTTAAGTCTTATTCCAGTGAAGAAAATTTCTAAAAGGCTAAATTGATCACACTTAAGCAAGTATGGCCTCTAAAGAGTTGATGTTAAGTCTATTCAAATTGAGTAGAAAACCTCAGATTTAGAGTCATATTTGAGAGGGAAGATATAATTGAGAGTGACAGAGGCATTTAAGGAAGATTTGAGGAAATAATAAAAACCATAAAAATAAACAACAGCCCACGATAACACCTCTCACTTTGACGAATACAAATCATGCATCAAAAGATCAGGCTACTTTCTTAGTCTCATCTGGGAAAACCTGTTCTATCAAGCTCATTTACTTTCTGGTTTGTGAACTCTGTCCTCCACTTGCCCCCATTACATGTTACTTAAAGTCTAAGCTCTTTTGCAAGTAAAATCAGAAGAGTTTCAAGGCAGAGAAACTTAGGCTAGTTCAGAGTATTTTCTTTGACTGATGTGAGTGCAAAATACACCATGACTGTGATCTATGCTGAATTTTGTTCCTTTTGCTTGTCACAATTCTCTAAAACTAATTTATTTTTTAAGTAAAAAAGAATGAGAGACTAATGGTCACTCCATGGAGCATTCTTGTAATATTGAGTATGAATGGAATCTAGCTTGAAGGGCATGGACTTCATCATAAAGGCTATCAACTTTCTGCACCACTTGGCCAAGGATCTGTGGGGAGCTGCTTAACACAACTGACACAATGGTAGAGGTTTGGTCCAAGCCATACACATATTGAGAATAAAGTAACAGATGATTGCTTACAAGGTGGAATTTAGAGTCTAGTTCAAAATTATAAATTCCTTGTGATACTTTAATGACATTTGAAGGTATTTTAACAACAAATTCAGCTTAACTTAAAATATGGGACAATATTTTTTTGACAATCCATCTTGTGTTTTTAAGTACCTTTATCATTTCTAAAATGAGGACAGAACCACTGTAACTCTCTCACATGAAGCTAGTCCCATTTTTGAAATATAGACCTTGGAAACAGTAAAACTCTGCACTATGCAAGCAACTATTACATCTTACTCACATAGCGCAGTTGAGGGAACCTTGAATGCATTGGATCAGATGAGCGTGTAAGGCAAATACAATTAAAGTAAATATATTTTCAGGTTAAATGATTTATAATTATTGTAATGTATGCTAAAACTAGTCTTTGCAGGATAGAGTCTCCAACCAGACTCTTGTTAGTTTGAATTTTTGCTTACTAATTCTCCTTGTCTTATAACTTTCCTTTCCATTTCTGGGTTGTTTATGGCTGGTCACCCCAGTACAAATCTGTTTTACAAAAGCTAGCAAAAAACCCAATTTTTTACTGCTTAATATCAAGCAGTAAAAACTGGGAATACAAGGTCAATAGTTGTATTTCTCTTTACAGGGCCTAGAACATTTAAAACTTGTCTGTTTGGGATTTGTGTTTCTCTCTGGGACTGATAAATATCACCCTAAGATTTAGTGGGCTTCAAAAAGAAAAAATAGAAGAGAAATTTTTCACCAGTAGAAAATAATCTGCTGAATAATTTGAAATCTTCCAGGAGGTATCAGACCGTTGGAAAATGGTCCTTAAACCTAACTGTTTCTTCTATATATCAACTTAGTTTTGCCACACTTCTAAAATGTTGTCTAGTACCTTCAGCAAAACTGGCTGAAGTTGTCTTACAAGACAGAGCAAAAACTTTCTGTGAATTTTAATGGGATGCAAGAATGAGCTATCTGTGACTACCAAAACATTATTGTGTTTATTTTCACTAGAAGGAAGTAAAATGCTTAGGGATGCTCTCTAGAGAAACAAAGACAGACATCAGACAGTCTGAGGAACCATCTGGATTTTTGTGGATTGTACTGTACTCTTATGATAACATTTATTCACTGAAAGAGCCATAGAATGGTTTGGATTCAAAGTGACATTAAAGATCACCCACTTCCATTCCCACTGCTGTGGGCAGGTCTACCTTCCACTAGATCAGGTTGATCTGAACTGGGCCATTCACAATGTCTCTGGGCAATCTGTCCCTGTATCTCACCACCTTGATAGTAAAGAATTTCTTTCTTACATACAGTCTCAAACTACTCTGTTTCAGTTTTAATCCATTCCCCCCATATTCTGTCACTTCATGCTTTCGTAAATTGTCCCTCTCCATCTGTCTTGTAGGCTCCCTTCAGGTACTTGAAGGCCTCAATAAGATCCCCCAAAGCCTTCTCTTCTCCAGGCTCAACAATCCAAATTTTCTCAGCCTTTCCTCATTGGAGAGGTGCTCCATCCCTCTAATCATCTTGGTGAGCCTCTTCTGGACATGTTCCAAAAGATCTATGTCCTTTCTGCGGTGATAATGTCAGAGTTGGATGCAGCAGGTGGGGCCTCAGGTCTGGTTAATTAATCATTTTGTGAATCCAATTGTGTGTTTGGAGGTTTAAATTATAAAAGAGGTAGTATTGTACCCAGGGAGGTATAAACAATTAGGAGATGTATGGTTTGTAGGGAGAATGAACATATTTTTCTTTTCACACAATGAAAATGGCCTAGCAACACTGTGTCACTTTTGGACAGAACCTTGTTTTAGTGTCTGAAAAAGGAAAATTTACCTGTTGCTTAAGTGTGTGTTGAACTCAGATAGATGTTTCATGGTGCCACCTAACTATTTCTGTGTGATTCTTAACTCACAGTGGGTTCTGTAGTCTTATAGGGACAGATGTATCTTTTAGAAAGTATGCTGGAAGGATTTTTAATATTTTAGGCTTAACAGGAACCAAAAGGTCTGAATTTGGGCTAGGTAAACCCATAGGGTCCTCCATGAAAAACTAAGAATGAGGACTTTCTCACTGCAGATAAAATTTTAGCTTTATTCTCCTGACTGAAAGTGTGTCCTATAACAGAAGAATAAAGGCTAACTGTGTAAAAGAGATCTAGTTTATTCCTGATCAATAACATAGGAAAAGACCTTTTCAGTTTGTTCAGTTTCCCCGATGCACTTTTTCACTCCTTCGCAACTTCCATTCTGAAGTGTAGTTGGAAAAATTTTTTTGTTAATATATGCAAAATCACAGACACAGATGATCTTGAATATGCAGAAAATGCTACAAAAAACATCTGTGGCAAATAAGAAACAAACAGTCAGGTCACTGATTAGAAATTCATTGTCAGATTGGGCTGTTTTTACTTTTCCGTCAGATCAACTGCAGGGGATGTTTCTCCTGGGTTTCTATTTAATGGGCAATTCTGTACTCCAGTACACTTTTTAGAAAATAAAATGCAATTTCCAAGCCTCATTTGAAGACATTGTGTCCTTTTCTGAATTACTTTTCTCCTCATTGCTGATTAAATATCTCTGTGTTTTGTCTGATTCTTTCAGTAATGTTCATCTTCAATGCTTATGACATCATCATTGCTTTCATGATAATGAAACACATTGTCACCAGAACTGGTCTGTGAAATAGCCCTAATTGTCCTAAATGCTACAGCTGGGACAATGGCAAGTAAGGATGAGCAGCTGATTAGGAAAAGTAATTTCCAAGTCTACGAAACCATGATAGTCAATGAGGAAGAGAGAGGCTTGTTTCATGGCTATGAAACAATTTAAGGGAATATGAGCAGGCTTTCCAATAACTTCACAAGTTTAAAACACCAATTATTTTTGTTTGGACAGTTCCTCTAATGCACAGTTGACAAAGGCTTCCTGGGATTGCTGTGTCAGCAGTATGTCCCAAGGGCATATTTATATTTCGGGGCTGACTCATATTTCTGAGGTAGGTTTGGTGTTATTTGTGCAAGAAGTGGAAATATTTTCTACAAATGAGCTACAGGTTTTCCACATCACATGGTGCCCCACCTCTTGAGGGAAGAGAGGGCTTCTGTTCTAATGGATGATGGCTCATTTTCAGCTCTTGCTCTGTTCTGGTTTTGGAATATATTTGCATGCTAAAAATATCTGCTTTTCTTCTAATTACAGGCTTCTGTAATTAAATGAATTGATTTTTCCCCTTTTAGGATTTTGCATTACCTGTCTTTATATCTTAATAGATCTGAGTCTGTTAGCAATAACATGAAGCCCCATTGCTGTTTTTCCTTAAGTAATATGATCACTCTCTATTCTTGAAGTAAATTAACAGTGCTGGCAGCTACATTAGATTAGAGAGTGCAATATAAATGTGTACCTATAGGAATAGTTTAGTCTTTCTTCTTCAATAAACTTGAAGTTCCTTGTGGATGGTATCATTGATGTGATTTTCTGTAACAATACTTATAAGGCAGAGGCTTTTGCTCACAAATATAATTTAGAATATGAAATAGCTATTAGAAGAGAAGATGCAAAATTGAATAGCAGTACATGAAATGTTATTACTATGTACATTTATTAAGTTGCTGTTTGCTCAGTAGAAACAACTCTGCAAACTGTTACAAACTTACTTATTCTTGTTGGAACAATTTCTCTACTATCAACTACAGAAACCCTCGACAATCTAAATCTTCCAAAATTGTGACAATTTTAAAATGGCTTTTGTTCTAGTCAGCTAGAAATATTAATATTTTTTATGGATGTGTTTAAGACATTCCCCATCTTCACCTCTTTGGAATAACTCTAATGCTATAAAATTGCATGGAAATCTGCAAATCACATTTCAATGCTTGGTGTGGTAAAGGGAAATGTGACATAAGTGATGTAGTTTTAAGTGGTGGATTTCAGTAGAAGGTGATAGCCAATATATGTGAGATACCCATTTCTACCTGAGAAGTAAATGTATTTATACAGATAAAACATCAAAATACAAATGGCCAGGCAGTTAAAACTTCTTGAATTTAACTGTAAGCATTTAATTTTTCAAGCAAAGGTAAGTCTGATTAGTTCAAGAGAATCTTGAAAAACATGAAAAATGGGATGCTAATTTTTCTGGAAAGAAGTTTATTTAAAAAACTATTTGCTTTTGTTTGGCAAAAAGGTGTTCAGTGTGGGAAAGGCTTTTCTGGGAAGAATTTTCCGGAGTGAAACAAGAAAAGCTAAGATATTTTGAAGACGGAACTCAATTTATGAAAATCATTGTATAACATGGTCACTGTTACTATAGTAATAGGATATGAGCCTTGATAACCTGTATAATTCTATGCTAATTCTGGCCTAAGTCTTTTGTAAATGAAATGGTGTGTAGGTTATCACCTATAGGTGATATCACCACAGGTTTCTTTCCTCTATTCCTCTGGTACAGGTATGGGAGTACTTGTGTCAGCAGGGCACTTTGATTCATCTCTGGTTACTCATTAGTGTCTCAAGACAATGAAAAGAAAGATGTGGGGTGATGTATCTTTGGGAATCATGTGTTTCTATCATTTTGATTGTTCAAGAAAGTTTTTGAGGTGAGAATCTGGCAGGTTCGGATTCCGACTGAACTAAATGATATGATAAAATTATTGAAGAGACCCCTAAATTCATGTTTGGATGTTATTCAGTGTCTTTATTTAAATTCAGATTTTGTTTCATATTTCTTCTTATGGTTCTCTAATCTCTGTATTCTCCCATGTCCTGGAATACAAAATAAACCTAATATTATTTGGATTTATCATTATTTCACATTCTTCTGGTGCAATATGAGTCCATCAGCTCAGAGCCAGGAATATTCCTTAAACTGTAGAATTCCTTGTACTCTAAGAACTGCACATCGGCACTGACATCACATCTCATGGAGGAATTTTGGCAAGTATCAGTCAATTTACTTAATTTTCCTCTTGCAAGTTCTATGCTTAGGAATCAAAAAGGTAACACTGCATCTTAATGTAACTGTTAATAATGACATTTGAGACATTTGGCTTAAATCTGCAAGTTTTAAGTGGCATTGCAGAGAGTCTTAGAGAACTGTAATATGATATTGCTGGTTAATATATAAAAATGGTTTTGTTTTAATTCTGCTTTAGTCAAAAGACTAAATTTTAATAGGATATATGTGACATTACTGTTAAGTAACTAATAACTCTTCAGGAAAAATGTGGAAACTCATTTTCCCTTACAGATATGTTTCTTTTAAACTATTACGACTTTTAAACTACTACTTCTTTATGCTATCTATGGAGGCTAGGTAGACAGAAACTACAGAAGAAAGGCAAGGCTATTTTTCAAGGATTTCATGCATGCCATAGCATATCTCCCATACTCTCACAGGATTCCCATTGTGACTGATTTGTCAGGACCAGGCAGGATTTGAGGACTTCTTGTCCAGAGACAGAGGTTTGCTTGTAGCCAGAGCTCCAGCATTATCATAGACTCATGGAATGGCTGGAATCTTTAAAGATCATTTACTCCAACCACCCTGCCATTAGCAGGAGCATCTTTCACAAGACTGGGTTGCTCAAAGCCCCATTCAACCTGACCTTGAACATTAGAAACTTGTTCATAAAAGTCATAGTATTGTATCCAACCTACATACAGACTTGCTAGTCTAATGCATACCCTTAGATGCTGGTACCTCATGAGATCAGAGAACAATAATTTAAAATGTATTTTCTAAAATAATTGATTGATATTTGAGGTTAAAGAGTATTAAGTCCCAGCCTCTTTTGTAAAATTGGAGCTGTTTTGTTTGATGAAATTAATTAAATAAATAAATCATATTACTCCAAATATGCTAGACACAATCCCAAGGGAGTATCAATCCTTGCAAACTATTTCTTCTTTCTAGAAAAAACATAACATTTTAAGGATATGATACCTCACAGTCCTAACCAAATCAAAAACAATACCATGCCCATAGTGAATTAGTAAGTTCACTGACAATATTTCTTCAATATATTATGAAAGATGAGGTTTCATGATCAAATATTTCACCTCTTACCACCTAAGTGTTTCATTATGACATTTTGTCCCTCCTCAGAATGAAAAAATTGATTTAATATAATGTATAAAATGACTGTATTTCTCAAAAAGTTAATCAAACTATTGTCAGCTGATGTCTGAACTACTGCCCTGCAATTAATATATGAGATGTTCAAAATATCAGTTAGAAATTACTCTCCTTGATAAATTCTTCATATTTAAATACATTTACTGGAACTTTATGAAGTAGTACTCTGCAGTGGAGAGACCTAATCCTTTTAAGTTCCATTTTTAAAAGTTCAAAACCACAGCTACATATTGCAGATATTCATCAAGATATAATTTAAATGCTCTGAATCCTTGAGTGTCCAATAATTTAATATTTATCAGTGGCAACCAGATATTTTTTTAAAGTACCCAGTCTGCCCCATTGAAAGGGGAAGCAAAAAGATTCATATAGCTTAAAACTGCCCCTTTCACTTCAAGAAGTAATTAGTTAGTGATTTTATCTTGAGCTTTCTTGTGTATTTCCTTGCTGGCATGACAGAATAAAGATCAAATAAATTTCAATGACTGATAATGAATTGATAGATGAAATAGAAATATTTGGCATTTCAAAAACGTGAAACTGTACTTCAAGTGATTTGGTACCTGTATCTGAATCTTTACTATTGGTTTAAGAAGCCTTGCAGAGAGTAATTTTAAGTGATCTCTGATTTTATTTTGAATTTGTATCTTGCTTTAGGAAAATTTCTGTTCAGCATACATTTTATATGACATGATGTTCTGCTGATATTCTCAGTAGAAAGAGATTGCAGTGGAAAAATAAAGGAAAGCTAAATTTAACCCTAATTAAGAATATTGTGAGAATTTCCAAGCCCTCCAGGTCCTGGAGATGCCCCTCTTCCAGCACACACATTCACAGAGGCCACCAATATGGCCTCACAGGCAGGCTGCCAGAAATGGAGCAGTGTCCCCAGGCGTAGCACTGCCCCCAGGTAGATCCTTCTCCCATTTCTTGCACTTACACCCCCATACACCCTGGTTTCTCCCATTGCTTCCTATGGGTCTACAGCCCACAGTTTCTCCTCCACACACTGTTGCTTATACTTTTTAGCACCTGTGCAAATACACATTCTGACCCTCCAGCCTCTGGCAGCTAGACCTGGGGGCATTGTGGCCACCACTGATTCTTCAGTCGCTGGAATTTAGACCTTGCAGAAAATATACCACAGGTATAACCTCCCTGCCTAAGCAGGGTCATCCTTGAGGGCACAGGTCAGGATTGCATCCAAAGGGTTCTTTAATATCTTCAGCAATGAGCAGTCCACAACCTCTCTGGGCAACCTCTTCTAGTGCTCAGTCACCCACTCATGAAAGGAGTCCTTCCTCATGTTCAGGCAGAACTTCCTGTGCCTGAAGGGTAAGGTAAGTTGCCTCTTAACCTCATAATTTCTTCACTAACAAATTATTCATATATTGAATAGACTGAAACTGCTGATGAAAACATCTCAATGTTTTAATATTGGATTTATGGGCTGGAGATGGCCTTCTTTGCTCCTCTCTGTTGCAAATGTGCATTGCAAAATACTGATAACTTCAAGTGTAGTTGCTATACAATGGTAGCAGTTGTCCTCCTTAACCATTTCTATACTATGTATTTCATAAATCCAGTCTGAAGAACCATTTCCTGCTCCAAAACACTTATATTTTGAGTCCAAAGAACAAGTAGTACATGAGAATAAGCAACATGTAACACCGAATGTGGGTTTAGCTCTCTTAATTTTAGACCTAGTTATTACCATAATAGATTTCATTTGTGTATCTCTGTGTGAACCATGACAGTAAATCTCTAACAAAGGTGATTCAAAAGATGCATGAGTAGGGCAAGACACAGCTAATGGATGTCTTTATACAGACAAGCTTAATGACTCTGACAAATGAGCTTTAGAGAATCATGTAAGGCCACTTAAGAGGTTACTGCTCTGCCCCCAGCTGTCTGCCAAATCCTCTGCTAATTACTGCCACCCACAAAATTAGTAGAAGTAGAAATAATGTGAGCTGATTCTTTGTCCCTAATAAAACTCCATCAGTTTAGCCTGTAGCTTATGAAAAAGACTATAAGCTGGCACTGCTCTTTTGTGCCATACTTACAAAGCAATTTCTCACCTAAAGATAGGTATGAATCTTCATAGTAGTGCTATGCAGTATCAAATTTAAACCTGACAGTAGAAAGTAAAATTGAACATTACATTTGGGGGATTTGTGGGGGTTTTTTTTGGTTGTTTGGGGGTTTGGGGTTTTTTTTGTTTTGTTTTTTTTTTTTGGCTT
>VZRH01005436.1:25083-45091 GCA_013397555.1 Urocynchramus pylzowi | reverse complement strand
GTTTTTTTTTTTTTTTTGGTGGGGGGAGGGGGGGGGTTTGGTCATTAAATAGATATGATCAAATATAGAATCATATAAGCACAGAAGGGTTTGGGTGGAAAGGGACTTTAAAGGCATTCACAGCTTAAAGACAAAGTAATTTTTTCCTTGCTGTTGATTTTCCTTAGTTAAAAGTAACCAGATTGTCTTCATTATATGCTTATTGACTGCTCTTAAGATACTTTCATGGTTAGAGTGTTAATGTGAAAGGGGTAATCAAAGTGACATTGCAGTATCTTTTATTTTGTCCTTTCATTTCTCTTGATTATGATTGGTTGCTGTAAATGTAGCAGTCATAACAAAATTACAACGTAACTTGATCTGGATAGAGTGTTTCAAAAGGCAACTACTGTTAGAGGTACAGCAGCACAACTTGTATTTAATAAGAAATAGGACCTGCCTGATGTGGCTCATTTCGCATAGTTTTTCAAAGTAGTTTCAAGTTATAGTACTTTGAAGTACTCTGAAGAACTGTTTTGTACCTTGTTTGATCTAAACAGTTGAAAAAATATTACATTAAAGGGGGAGGGTTTTTTTTTAATTATTATTATTATTTTTATATTATCATGAATTTTCTCCAAGTGTCTTCTTTATGGATATATGCCTAGGTTTTGGTTAAAGAAGGTCTTTAAATGTGGGCTTACATCTTAGTGGCTGGACTCATACTGTTCTACTTGAATGAACAGTTAAACAATTTTCTGATTGTGGATCCCTTGTGCTCTCAGCCTATTTCCTGAGATAAGCATTTTGTAACTAAGACATAGACTGTTCTAAGATCTAGTGTTTTGCTGGGTTTAATGTTTATTCCTCCTGAAGGTTCTCGGTTTGCATCACTTTGTTTCAGTGAACTCAGTGAGTGAAACTCTTTGATATTAGATAGGCTGGAATGTCACTTGCTGTAGAAGATTTCCAGCCCTATTTGCTCAAACTGCAAACACTTTGTAGATGTAAGTTTTCTTACACTTTGACCATCTGCAGCTCTTTATGCCAAATCTTTCTATCAGTTCAGCTTCTTGGGTACTGAATTACACCCACAAATTACAGCTGTAGTATTTTTAGTATTGGTAACAAAAGTGTTATCTGTAAGGTCTCAGCTGAGACTCAATAATGAAAATAAGTTATCTCATTCAATAGCCATGCTACACTTCCATTTAAAATAGAAAATGCAGTAAGACAAAGGGTTTTTTGACATTTAATTTTTCATGATTCTGAAATGATTCTTCTGAAAGATGATTCTTCTGAAAGCAGATTTTTTCATTCAGTAAAATATGTTTCTGAGCAATATTGTGATAATGAGAAGATTTTAAATGTAAAAGGATTGCATGTCATTAATGGCATTCAGAAGTTAATGTCTATATATGTTGTTGTGCATCAATCCTAAAAAGCAATAGCATTTTTAGGTTTGCCTGTGAAATTTATCTACTGAGCAGAAATATATAGAAGCTGTGTAGGACTTCAAAATCATGTCAGTGTTAAAATCAAAATCATGACTTATATGTATTTAGAATTTAAACAAAAAATCAAGGAGTAAGACAAGCATCACATTTAGTGGATGGTAGATTGAAGAGTAGAAAACCTTGTTTTCCAAGTTCAATAAAAACTGATCACAAAAAAAGCTATTTAAATATTTTGAGATAAGTCCCCCAAAAAGGTGAAAGAAAAAAAAAAATCAGTGTCATAAATGCCGGTGTAGTCCTATTTCACAATTTTTGTCGATTAATTTCTAGATGTTATATGAATTGCTATCTCTAATGAGAGATTATAATTCCAATTTCCTGAAATTGCAATATGTGAAAACCAGTTTGTGCTTTCATAGTTCATAATTATCCCTCTGAGAGGTCAAGGACCAAATCTGAAATTCTAAAATAGCCTACAAGTTAACACACTACAGGAATATAGATGGACTCTGCTTAAGTAGCTGACTGATGAAAGGATTGCACAAGCCAATGCATGACATGTTTAATGCAATATGTAGGCATAAATCAAAGTCTGGTGCTGCAAAATCTGTAGCTCTGGCAGATGTTCCAGAAGCACTGCACTACAGCAAACAAACAGGGAAGAGACCCAGCTGTGAGTCTTTTTGATATAAATGAGAGGAAAGTAGTGAAGCAAGGCAAATTCTCTATAACCCTCTTCTACCCTCCAGGCAACAAATGTCTCAGAAGTCCAAATCTCAGTACATGAAAAGTAACTTTGAATTTAGGAAAGATCCAACTCATGCAAAGAAGTTTTACAAAATAGTTCCACAAAAATGGTATGATTTATACTGAGCTATCCATTGAGTTTGCTGTGAGAAAGAATGAATCAGCTTTCAGGTTTTTTTTAATCAGGATGAGAAAAGGCTTCTACTAGGCACAGAAAACATCGTTGAAGAGAGACAAAAATGGAAGATTTAAAAGATTTTTTGATCTGGCAATGCATACTCTGTTTGGTTGTGTACAAACCTTGTGGATTGACTCATGAAAATAGACAGTAGTTCAAAGCCTTTACTTACTTCAATTGAGGTTTATTCTTCTACATTTTGTATAACTAAAAAGGAAATACCTAGAGTAAGAGAATGATCTGAGTTTTCTATATAGCCAGTGCTGAGAGAAGAAAACTTTTGAAGTCATATCTACTTAGTACTGAAATAAGGGCATACCATAAATAGAATAAATCATCATTAAAATGGAAACTTGCTCCTGACTGTGTGACAGACTGGTTGATTAGCTTGGACCAGATAGTTATCTTTTAGAGGGCTAATTTTAGATGACAAGATTTATACTGTAAGTTTCACTTAGAAATATGAGGCAGTCTTCCCTAAAGAAGACTAGCAGCCAAATCAAATCAGCCATTGGCTTTTTTTTCTCTAGCATATGAATGAGAAGAAATACTACTAAACTCTTAAACTATGGCCAAGTTCAACATCAATGCTTATTAATTAGTACTCTTAGATACTTTGTATAAGCCCTCTGTGTCTGAAACCTAAATAATTTCCTTTAAAGTATTTAGATGTGGTCCTCCCGTATCTTTTAGGAATTCTACTTTGAATTTCCAAGTTTCCTACTCTCCTTTACAATCTTATAGGATTTTTACACTTCTTTCCATTTTTAAACATAACATTTTGTAAGAATTATGTATAATATCCAGATTAACAGGTAATCATAAGCCATTCATTTTAGAATCCTCTTCCACCAGGAATTCAGCATAGCCTTTGACATTGTCACAGCAATCTCCTGGAGAAGCTGGCAGGCCATGGATTGGACAGGTGTTCTGTTCTCTGTGTTAAAAACTGCCTAGATGGACAGACCCAGAGAGTAGTGGTGAATGAAATTGTATCCAGTTGGTGGCTGATCAATAGGGGAATTCCCCAGGGATCTGTGCTGGGTCCTGTTTAATGTTTTTATAGATGATCTGGATGAGGAGATTGATTGCACACTCAGTCAGTTTGCAGATGACATAAGTTGGGTGCAAGTGTTGATCTGCTGAAGGGAAGGAAGGCTTTACAGAGGGATCTGGACAGGATGGATACATGGGCCAAGATCAACAAAATGGTTCAATAAGCAGAGTAGCAGGTCCTGCACTTCAGTCACAAGAACCCCAGGCAGCTCTACAGGCTGGGGGCAGCGTGTTTGGAATGGAACATGAGCCAGAAGTGAGCATAGGTGGCCAGGGCAGTGAATGTCTCCCTGTATTCAGCATTGGTGAGGCTGCATCTTGAGTCTTGTGTTTAGTTTAGGGCCTCTCATTCAAGAAAGACATTGAGGTGCTGGAGATGTCCAGTGCAGGGCAACTAAGTTGATGAAGAGTCAGGAAACTAAGTCATATAATGAGCAGCTGAGAGAAGCTAATTCTATGATACCACTTTGTTTAAGTCTGATAGCTTTAAAAAATATCTACAATTATGTCAGTATAATAATGTTTTCCCTTTACAAAAGCATGGAAATTCACAGGTAAATTTGATAGCTTTTTGTCATAATTTTACCCAAGTCAGCAACCAAGCCCCATGCGACCTCACAGTCACTCACATGGGAAGAGAACCAGAAAGGCAAAAGCTGTTGAGATAAAGACAGTTTAATAGGGAAATCAAAAGCTGTGCACACAACCAAAGCAAAACAAGGAATTAATTCACTGCTTCCCATGGGCAGGCAGGTGTTCAGCCGTCCCCAGGAGAGAGGGGCCCCATCACTCATACTGGTTACTTGGGAAGACAAACTCCATCACCAAATGTCCCCCCAGCCCTTCCTTCTTCTTCCCCACACTTTATGTACTGAGTAGGATGTCATATGGTTTGGAACATCCCATTGGTCAGCTGGGGTCACTTGTCCAACCCCCCATGCGTCTCCCCCAGCCCCCTCACCAACATGGCAATACCAAAGCAGAAAAGGCCTTGGCTCTGTGTAAACCACACTCAACAACAACAAAAGCATCTCTGTGTTATCAATTCTGTCCTGTGTTCAGCACAAATACAAAACACAGCCCCATATCTGCCTGTGAACAAAACTATCTCTCAATTATCAAGCTGCCTATCACACTTGCCTTTCCTATGCTGCTGCATCTCTCTTTAAGGAGGATGGGATACGTTAGGTATTCATTTAGCCCAATGTTTGAACTCAGCTGATGATTATGAAAATGTTAATGGATATTTGGGTATAGCCTTGACTAGGATGCAAACAACATGAATATCTTTTAGGACTTCTAGACTGACTGTACATGTTAACAAAGGTGGTTTTACTCATTTATAAAGTGCTTTCCCTCCTCCTCCTTCTAGGTTTCTCGGCTTCATGTGCTGCCTCCCCAGCCTAGAGCTGAGCACAATAGAATCTGGTTTGAAAGGGAGCTCTAGAGAAACATCAAACTTTTAAAAAGCGAAGTCTGATTTATTGCTCCAAACCATGAAAGGTGGCTTAAAAGTGTCTAAAGATTTTTTTTACTTGCACTTTGCATTGTTCTTTAAAAGGTTAGCTAATGTTGTACTTTAATAATATCAGGCTTTGAGAAAGCCAGCTTTGCAATCTTTCTGAGGCCTAGTCCTGAGAGATAAAATCATCCTATCAAAAATGAGAAAAGGGAAAGGGAAATTAAAATGATGCTCAACCTCAAGCCAAGATGACAAAAGACAAAAGAAATTCTTAAGGCTTTCTTGCATTTTTCAAATGAAACTAATAAATATATCATTGGAGAAAAAGTGATATACACAAATTCCATCAAGAGAAATTGTTGTTCTGAAATGCAAGCATGGAGCCAGTAAATAACAAAAGATATGACACTTCAAGTGGTCAGTTTAGTTTTTACTAACATTTGGTGTTTGCTTAGGCAGCCTTTTTTATATACATGTTCCTAAGCTAGTCATAGGTAGTCAGAGGGAAAAGCCTTTGAAGACTTTCATACAAGATTTGCATGTGTTTAACTTTGATACCTAAACTCTTTTATTATCTCTTTCATCCCCAAATGGCTATATAACAATGAATTTTCTATATGCAAGTATGCACATAGCAACCTAACATTGTGCAGTGCCTAGGTGTTTATCTCAAATCTGGCCACGTCAGAATTCCAAGGAAGAGATCTTCCAGGTTAGGAACTTCATTTTTTTTCAGTCTGTTAGATGTCTCCTGCAAGTAGCAAGTCTAACTTTTTATTTTTCATAAGCAAAGAAAAAATAATTCATCTGGGATGCTAACCTTCTTGACCTGACTGAGTGGATTTTAACTCACCCTCTCTTTCCACTGTAGTACCAAACATTCATTATTTCAAGCATATTACTAGAGAGTATGTGATTCATAAAAGATATTGATTTAGTAGGACTATAATGAATAGAATTTTCAGATATAACTTAGACAATTATGTTTACTAGAAGAAAATTGCATGCTGTGAACAATTCATTCCTTTAAAAAAAAATTATTCTATACCAATATGCAAGCAAGCAAATATACCTTAAGTTGTTTACTGAAATCAAACAATATTTGTTTGATTCTGTTTACACAGAAATTTTCCATGTAAAATTTTTGACTTTGGAAGGGCAAGACCGCTCCAGCAGTCCAACTATAAGGATATTCACCTTGGAGGTAGGTTCTCAAGTTTCAGTTCCTCTTGCAAATAATATTTATGCATTTGCACAAGCCAGAGTACCTTCAGTAAAACTGGTTAAGACTGCTCACAAATCTGTTCTTCAGGAAATCTTATCCAGTCTCTTGAAGGAGATGTTTGACCACAGACCCTATACTTTAAATTGGAAGGATTTAATTTAAATTACTTTTTTAAATGAAAGTTTTCCTGGCAGCAGTGCATTTTGTGAGAAAGAATAGGACCAGTTCAAGGGGTCGCCTAAGGAAGAAGTTATGTAACTTTGAATTTTGGCCATGCAAAGCTCAGATTTGGATACCACTGATACTAACTCCCAGGTGTTACCACCAAAATGAGACATAAGTGGAATTTATTCACTGATTTTTAGTCTGGGGGCTGCAGGATATACTTCCAGACTTGGCATTATATCTGACTGGTTTAGCAAAAAAGTAATATTTGGCTGTCGGAGACACCTGAAGCAGTATGGCACACCTGAGCCCTGTATGAGGACATTGGGTACTTCTACTTTAAATTCTTCACAGAAATATAAAAAAAAAAATACATAAAAGAAAGCCTAACCAAATATTTTACTTTCACTTGAAACTTTGGAAACATTAACTGACCTTTGACTACAAGAAAGACCTGAGATGTCCAAGACTGTGTGTACACAGCAGATGCCTGCATTTCACAGTATAATTTTTGTCTCTCCAATAGGTCATGCTCTTAAAAGGTGTGCTCCTATTCCCAGTGTCCTCGTCATGCCTGTTCTTGCAGAAGCCAAACTCTCTTCCCCAGGTTTAGCAGCAGCTTCCAGGCCAATCAAAGTCAAGGGGATCCCCATGGTGGCTCAGTGACAGCCCTTCAGTGAGGTGTCAATCCCCTGTTCTAGGTAAGGCACCGGTTTGACATGCAGAACTACAGGCTGTCCCCAAGCAAGTAAAACCACTTATTTTATACAAAATGTAAGTAAAATGGACAATTATAGTTTTCTTCCACTCTTGTCACAGCTATAGTTGTACAATATTCCTGAGTAGTTCCTGAAGAATGTGATTAATGGCAGCTTTTGCTACTAAGATCTACAAGTAGTGTTGAAAATTACATTGCTAATACCGAAATAGATATGCATCGCTTATGAATGTATATAGTTTTTGATATAATGCGTCTAGATTTTTATTTATGCCTTTGTGTAAACCTGTGCTTTTCATATCTTCATATTTTCATATATCATCAAAGAAATTAAATTTATTCCATTAGGAGACATGCATTTATCTAATTTATTCTGCCTTTGTCTTTTGCATAAAAATTCCTGTGTATGTTCCATGTGCATGTGTTTTAGCTCCTTTAAGCTAGTTCAGAGTAGGTGGAATAGACAGAGCTTTAATAAGTTCCAAGAAGTCAAAATTATAATTTTTCTACCTGTTTTGAAAGATAGATTTAAAAAAATTATTACCATTTTTCTCTTACTTATGAGGGACATATCTTTAAAATGTTGCTTAATTAAAAATCCCAGGATTTTTTGTGTTAGTGTTTTTACTTCCCTTTATCGCACTACAAAGCAAACACTGAATGGTAGATAAGCTTTTTAGAATCTACACTTGCTAGTAGAATTTTTCATTCAGTGGTAATATTGGGGTGATTACAGCTTAACAGAGGCAATGCTATAGCCAGGTTTCCGTGGCCAGGTTCCCTGTCTACCATTGAACATGGAAGATCTCCCTCAGTGCAGGTGTCAAGGGAGCTGTTTGGCATGACAGTGTCAATGAGAGCCTAGGGACTCCTCAGTGCAGGCATCATTGATTTAAAAGACAGTTATAGCTCCTCTGGAATCATTTGGCATATCCCCATAAATACACTCTTAGGGGCACTAAAGCACACGTTACTGGAACAATAGTGTGTGATAACTGTTCGTTCAGTTTTACACTGCTGATGCTGTAGCTGAAGGTGTCATTCAATCTTTAGACAAAAGTAGTTAGAGGATTATTGTGCACTTCCAACATAGGAAGCAGTTGTAGCCTCCTTTTTGTTAAGGCTAAGATCAGTATTATCTTAAATCCTGGGAAATCTTAGTGACAAAATCCTACTGTGAAAATGGCAAAAATTGGACTGTGTTGGGGCAATTTGCTATGATTGAAGGAATTGTCTTTATTCCTCCTCCTTCTTTAGGTTTTTGAAGGACTTTTTCTCAGTTCATATTGTTCTTTGTCTCTGTTCTCAGTCAATTATTCTCTTTGTTAGTGTCCACATAAAATTTGTTTTATTGGGTTTTATTTTATTTTTTTTTTGCTATGGACTATATACTTTTATTTTAGAGATAGTAAAAATGCCAGATTGCTCTTTCTGTGCATTACATTAACCAAATTCTGAAATGTAATATGCCATGAAGAACTTAGCCATAGCAAATCAGTATTATTTTAGGGAGAAAATAAATGAGGTCTCAATAACACAATATGTGGATAATAGAAACTCATGCAGAAAAAGTGTGAGGATAGATCTGACATTCACCTCTACAAGAGATGGGGAACTTATGCAACATTTAAGGTCTTTATATCACTGTAAAAGTAAAACCAAAACTTAGTAATGAACACTTATTTGGACAGACCAAAGAATTTAGTCAACCAGTGCTAGAGGCAGTCGCTCTCAAACATCCTTCGCCTTCCTGTCCTGTTCTTGTCCTTTGCTTGTCACCATACACTACTCACAACACATAACATTTACAATAATGCTTTGAAAGGCTTCTCTCCTATAATGCATAAAAAATAAATGCTTATCTTACATTTTGATATTGGCCAGTTAGACAAATGGTTTTTTCCTATCTGTATAATAACAATAAATGTCCAGATCATGTATATGTTTAAAAGATTATTGTTGTATTAACTTCTGGAAAGAAACACTAATAAATGCAAAAGACAATGAAAGCAAATTACTTTTTTTCCATCTCAACACATGGCTATTAAAAAACAAGCAAATCCATGCAACTCAACCCTCCACAACTCCCCTGAACAAAAAAATATTTTAGAGGTTTTAACCCTATAAAATGGTGTAACTGCAGGGAGTCATGATGTCATGAATGGAAGAGGTTTTGCCTGCAGATGTCTCAAAGGCTTTGCCTTCCACTGATTTGGTGTGAGAACAAAGTCAAACTTATTATGTTACACAGAGAACTCATTCATTTATTCTAGGCAAACATAGTAATATAACCAGAATATCTTTCAGTCTTTGGTATTCACATCACATGAAGAGGAAATCATGCGGAGATTTTCTAATTTATTTTACAGAGCAATGAGTAAAAACAACCTTTGAAAGTTTGGTTGGCTTTGGAGGAAGAAAATTGAGAGGACAGGCTACTACTACTAATAATACAGGCTACTAAAATTAGAGCAGGACAGAGAACAAGTTCTTTGCTCTGTAAGCATTCTGGTGAATCTGAAATTTAATTGATTAGGAAAATAAGACTTCCCCTCAAGTTAGTGGTGCATTGACTGAGATGTTTGTTGTCTGACACTGAGACCACCTTTCACACAACAGCGGCATCCATCGTTTTAAGCTCCCTTTTAAGCCCATGACAGATCAGTCTCACCCACCACACTGACCACTGGGAAAGTCCATTGACAGGACTAACTCCTGCGCCTTGTGGGAAAGCTGGGACCAGGCTGGTTGGGCAAGCCAAGAATCATGCCATGGGCCATTTTATCTGTTCATTGACACTATTGACCTCACCAACGCAGACACGGGCTACGTGTGCAAAGAATACCGATACTGTAGGTCAGTTGTAGCTGAGTTACTGAGATAGGATGCTGCCATAGGACTGGCAGTGGATTTTTTACAAATGTATTCCTTCATTCCGTGGATCAGTGCAGGAGGGAAAAAGGTGCCTTGTTAGAAAAATAATGATGTAATATTTTAAAAAATTCAGAGCATTGGTTCATTGCTTTCTAATTTGGCTGGTGTAGCATTTGTCTCCTTTTTACTTGGAAGGCAATCCCAAGTAGTGTGCTCTAGTGGACACTGAGCAGGGAGGTTGGTATAGATAATCTCCAGGGATCTCTTCCAACCTTAGCCATTCTGTGAAATTCTGTGAGATTACTCAGACTGGATATCAGTGGGAGAATCAGCCTCCTTTTTTTTATCATGATGACGTAATTGTGAAGTAGCATCTATTTTTGACTTGAGATTAAAAAAACCAACAAAGGTAAAAAGTGTTGTTTGAAAATTTACTTATAAGTGTTACAGCTAAAAAGTTTGTTTGCAAGAGTTGTTAATGGATTCATTTTCAATGGGTCATTGATGAAGTTATTGTTGTCACAGGAATATTTCCATATTAGAAAAATAAACTATTGAAATGGGTCTTTTTTTGATTTTTGTAGTGATCAGTCAAGTAAATAAAAATTAAAACGTGTAAAGAAACACAAAGAGGAAAATATCAAGCTATTAAAAAAAAACTAAACTGTTAAGACTTTGCTAACCTAGAGTTCACCTGTCAGAAATCATATTGACACAAATTACATCACTGATTCAAAATAATGAGGTGGATTCCAAATCATCACTAATAAAGTTATGATAATTAATTACTGAGATATTGAGAATAATAATCCTTCTTACCACCCTCATTATATTTGGGCTCAGTGGAAATGAAATATGAGAAGAAAAAAATTTCATTAAAAGTAATACAAAGTAATAGAGTTGCTCTGGTCTAGCTTTAACTTTCTAATTAGGTTTTAAAAGTCATCACTATAATAAAAAACTTTTCATACATATATAGGTGATATTTCCCTATAAGGCAAAGATCTTTGTTGGTAATATAAACATTATTATAGCAGTGGAACAACAAAAGTACCACTGCCTTCTAGAGCAAAATAAAAAGATTTAAGTGTTACATGATTGTTATTTGGGTATTGATGATTAATATTACCGTAAATTTTTTTAATAAATTTGTCAATTTCAGTAACTTTTAATTTAAGAATCTGTATACCCTTTCTTCAGGCACTCTGCATCCAAAAGCAAAAAAAAAAAAAAACCCGAACTATTTGCTTTATACAAAGTGATNGTTACATGATTGTTATTTGGGTATTGATGATTAATATTACCGTAAATTTTTTTAATAAATTTGTCAATTTCAGTAACTTTTAATTTAAGAATCTGTATACCCTTTCTTCAGGCACTCTGCATCCAAAAGCAAAAAAAAAAAAAAAACCCGAACTATTTGCTTTATACAAAGTGATTTTTCATAGAATCATAGAATATCCTGAGTTGGAAGAGATCCACAAGGATTTTCAAGTCCAACTCCTGAACTAAAAGCATATCATATGCCAATGAGTTCAGGTTTTTGCTGTCAATATTCATCTTCTGTTGATGCCATTTAGTATTGTCCCTGAAGGAGATTGTCTTTGTCGCATCTGAATTTAGAATAGTGAGCACCAACTTCTTCAAATAATCAAACAAAAAGTCATCTTATATTCTCCTAAGAAAGAATGATTCTTCTTGGAAATTGTGCTGCAAAAATATTTCTCCAAGAAACTTTGCTGGTGATGCATCTCATGTAAGCCTCATTTAATTTCTTTTTGGTCTATTAGATGTAGTGATTTTATTTGTTTCACATTCACATCCATTCTGCTTTTTAATATATGCCATTTATTTAAACTAGCAGGTTTCTGAATTTGCACTCAAAAGAATTCAACATATCTCATCCTCCCCCCAAACACTAGCTGAGTTTCATCATAGAAGACCTCTCAATCCTTGCAAAGCTGATATTACAAACACCTTGGCTTAATTTATGTGAAATAGCTCAGAGCTCCTCTCCTGTCGGTGAGTACTTTTGTAGTATTCTACAAAGTACATTACCACCATTTATTTTTCCTGAATAGTTGAAGTTTTAGTCACCCTGGCATGTATTATGGGATGTCTAATAAAACACAGAGAAATTAGGCAGACAAATACCTATGGACTCCCTGCAACGTGCCAAGTGCCAAGACTGAATCAGTGAGATAAACACAGGTCCCTGAATCAGAAGCACTCCAGTTTTGAGTTAAGAAGCTGAAATCAAGAGGAGTCTAAATCAAAACTGTGAGCATAGAAATGTTTTCAGGTGTTTTAAAGGCAATCATGGAGGATCTGCATATTGAAGGTAAAACCAGACTTTGCACTGAACTATGCTTAACGTATGTAATTAAACATTAAATTGATTTGTATTTTACTGAGAGTCTTGTGTTAATTAATGTTTTTTTTTTTCCTGAGGTTAAATAAAAATGCTACTTTTACTTCTTCTCTAATTAATCCTTACCCAAGAGAGATGATCTATTTTAATTGCTTTCCAGAAGACAGTGTTTGTTTTTCTTTGTCATACACTTAACAAACAGCCTTTCTACATTTGTCTCTCTCTTAGGGAACATTCACAAAAAAGATAGTGCATCTCTACAAATTATTTGGCAGCTGGTGGTAGAATATAATAAGTACAATAAATTAACAAACGACTCACCAACATTTTTTTATCAAATTACACTATAAAAAGAGAAGTCACAGTTTGTGAAGCAGGGGCTTTGCTCACAAATAAGTAAGGGCTCTGTGAGTGGTGCAATCTGTGTTCAAGGTCTTAACTGCACATAGACAAATGGTTCCCCTTAGTTCTGCTTCACAACAGGAAGTTGTTGTTATAAGATAAATGTGCCCAGGGTAAAATGTACTGAATCTCAGCACACTGATTTGTGAAGACATAAAGCTATCTCAGACGCAGTGGAAATTCAAGAGATTATTCAAGGCAAGCTGGAGCAGACAGCAGGCAGTGGTTTTGAGCAAAAAGTATTTGAGGGGTTTTTCCACTGGAGATGTATAATTTGTTTCCATAATGACACGGTTTTGACATCTGTGGTGCTTTTCAACCATCATGCATCTGAAAAAAACCACTGTGTGAGAAACCTGTCAGGTTTCCCCTCTCAAAAATACAGACCAACAAAATAAAATAATAAAACCCCTGAAATGGATAAAGATGAATTTAAAATGTGTTCAACACAATATAATTAGGTTCTAGTTATGAAAATACAGTTTACACACACAGGTAAGCTCATTGAAATAGTAATTGATAGGATATTTGATAGTTGATAACTGATGGTTATTATTGGAAATCATGGATTTCAGGAAATATTTAAAATTTCAAGTTTTCAGAAAATTGTATCTTAAATAGTATTTCTTGGCTTTGTTGATTTTAATGGTGTTCTTTTGTTGATTTAAATGATGTTTTCTTCATCATTTTTTGCTCATGACGTTCTTCATGAGCAGCTACACACTTTATTGAGAACTTGAGGAAGAAAAATTCAAACATTTCTTCTCAAAAATAAAAAAAATATTAGCAACTTGAAAAAGAATTATAAATACAATACAAATTTAGTCTATACCTAGAACATTTCAGGAGCGTTCACTTCAGGGTTTTCTTCTCTCTGGTTTTGGTCCAACTCATTGTGAAGATACTGTCATCATCTTTCATCACCCTCCCCCCATGCAATAGGTAATCTCTTTCCACAGTTCAAATGTCATTGGTAAGGTCTTTTTTTTTATGATGTCTGGCTCTAATTGCAATGAATTAATTGCACAATAGATGTATAATGATATCTGATTTCCTTAAATTTATGGGAAAAAAAAGAGGTTTAATTCTCTAGTTTTGCTGTCCTGATGGAAAGTAAAAGGTTGTGGTTGGAGCAGGTCTGATTACAGGAGCTTACACTATGTATCTCTTAAATCATGGCCCCATGCTTGTAATGTTTCATAGTTAATGTCGTCCCAAAATACTCCATATGGAAATGAAGTAATACAAAATTAATATCAGAAAGTAAAGAAGGATAGTGCTCATATAAAATATTTATGTAGCTAAAACTCTTATCTGTATTTGTGCTGCAAAAAGATGCAAGCAAAGAGCTGAACAAAGGGAACACTAACACACCTATTTGTGTAACCACACAGTTTGCAGGGATTACTGGAAGTATCTCCAAAGCTAAAATTAAAGGTTGATGGATCAATGCAGCAAACAGACTTTGACCATGTACTGATGCATGTCTCAGAAGAAAGACAAGAAAAAAATTTCACATGGGCAAAAAAAGCGTCTCACTTGAAGCTTCCATCAAAGGATAGAACCCTCAAGCTATCTGAGCATGAAATTGCTACAAACAAAAGTTTTACTTACACAGTTTTTAAGAGTGTGTGAAAGATAGCAGAGTTGGGTTACTTTCTTTATCCTTTGGATCAACTAAGTGAGATGCCTTTCCATAGCAGTGGTGGGAAAAACCTTAAATTGGATACTTAGAGACACAGATACATTTTAACCTCTCATAAGTAGAAAAAAAAGCAAAAAATAGCATAACAGTTTTGTTGTCCTATTGGCTTGCAGTTTTCATCCATTCTCTGTTTCCTTTTAGAAATTAATTATAGATGCTTGGATTAAGAAGACAAAACAGAATCTTATTTTGTTACAACTTAGTTTTTGGCAGAATGAAGAACCAAAAAAATTTTTTGAATTGTGCATAATTTCAAATAATGGTGTGTTGGAAAATTAGTGGAAATAATCCAAATAGAGTTTCCATGAACTGCTTGTCCCAGGTTTATTTCACCTCTCCCAGCATCCTCCTTTCCTCTACCACATGCAAGTGCTATGACATTGTGCTCTTGACACCAGTCAAGATGGTATCTTTTGTTGCTAACTCTAGAAATTCTTTGTACAATTTTTGATTTATCTTTAATAATTTTGTGTCACTGATGCTCATGATAACTCAGAAGGAAATAATGAATGGCAAATATTTAAGGCAAATATGTTCTGAATTTTCAGGGTGAAAACCCAGAAAATTTTGCAATAAACTTTTAGTAATTTATGTCATGAAAAGTAACAAATTACAGATGCAAATGCATTTATGTATGAGTTCTTTCAAATTTCATGGTAGATGCTTTATTTGGCTTGCACTAGTTGTCTTTCTATAGTTTTTGGCAATATAGATTAGTGTCCCATTGCATGGAAATAGTTGCATATATCCCTATTTCATGTGGTATACACTTGGCATAATTTTTCTAGTACTTCTTTCTGTCTCTGTTATAAGCCTGCATTCTACATTACCAGTATTTGAATTGTATAAAAAGTATTCTATATCCTTTAACCTTCATCTCCTGTGACATCGGGATGATCTGCCTCTCCCTGCCTTCATGAGCCTAGTCAGGGATGGGGCAGTAAGGAAGGGCTTTTGTAAAAGGTAGCTGTTGAAATCTACTACACAACAAAATATCTCAGTGATAAACAGCTAAACTGAGACATATGTTTGCAATTTTCCAGCCTATGAGGGCATTTTCAGAGATGAATTTCTGCTTTACTGGGACTGCCTGTCTTGTTCAGCTAGGAGAGAAGGCTGAGGGGTGACCTCTTCACAAATGTGCTGTGTCCTCAAGAGGGGCAGCAGGGGGAATGGAATGTGCTGATCTCCTCACTCTGGTGATCACCAACAGGGCATGAGGAAATTGAGAAACTGCGTCAGAGGAAGCTTGTGTTGGAGACTAGGATTCTTCACTAAAAGGATGGCCAGCCACTGGAACAGGCTCCCCAAGGAAGTCACAGCACCAAGTCTGTCAGAACTCAAGAAGTGTCTGGATAACAGACACTTTTTAGTCATATGGATTAATTTTTGTCAGTCCTGCAAAAAGCAGGGATTTGGACTTATTGACCCTTACTATTGGGACTTCCAATCTGAGATATTTGATTCTATGTAAAGTGTTCCAAAATTGTTTTGGCTCCTATTTCAAGACAAGCCCTTCTTTGGGATCAAATTGTGAGTACAGGCAGATATACTGGTAAGTAGAATCACTCAAAGGACTCCTGACCTTTCCAGAAGGATGCTTTATTAAACACAAGTATCTCACAGGAAAAAACAAAACAGAGTAGCTAATCAGTATCTTCTTTGGAGGAGAGAGAGTATGGACAAGAGCTCCTAATTTAGCAGAAAATTTAGCTGGTACAGTCCAGCCCAAGGGCTAAATCCTCAAGTTCTACTGTAACTGAAATTCTACTGTGTTTTATTTTCTACTATCTCTTTTCAGACTAAATACTTTGAAATAATCTCTCTGTTACAAAGGACTGAACAGTAACTGTTTCTCAATGAATCCAGCTCATAAGATTTAAGTGTTCAAAAGTGTTCCAGGCAGAGGAATTTTGTCAAAGTTATAAACATCTAGGAAATTACTTTTATATAAAAAAATCATAGGAATTGAATTGTGAAAATGGGAAGTCAAATATCAGAAACAGAACACAAATGAACACAAAATTCTCAGTGAAATTTTTAGTTTAGCTTTATTGAGATAGATTTTGTGGAAACTAAATACAGCAGATTCCTGACAGTTTGTGGAAGACCCAGTAAAAAGAGTGCACAGAGCTCCTCTATCCTGTTCAAACTGCCTTCTGCATGCTGTGAGGCAGGAGGAAGGGAAAATATCTTGATATTTTCTGCATTGGGCAGTGACAGTACTGTTCTATACCCTTATGAGTACTTTGTCTTCCAGAGACATAGTATTCTCAGTGTTCTGAGATAATGCAGCTCAGAACTACTGGCAACATGTACACTGATCAAGATCTGAATGTGTTCTTTTGAAAATAAAGAGGACTCTAATTTTTCTGAGTAGCTGGCTGCTACAAGTAGAAAACAGCTGATCATCCTTTCATCCTTCTCCCAGAGACTGCATTTTCCTGCTCTTCAGATGTACAATGTATATGATAGTCATTTATTCATTACATTAAGAGGCCCATGGCAAGTTTGCAGGGAAATAAGAAAACCTGTCTTGAATTTCCTACTAAATTACAGATTTTCTTTCTAAGAAGCTGAGAAGCAGAGACAGCAAGGGACTTGTTGAACCTCATGCCATTGGCCTCATCCCATGGATCCAGCCTGTGCAGATCCCTTTGCAAAGCCTTCTTACCCTCCAGCAGATCAACACCCCCACACAACTTAGTATTGTCTGTTAACTTACTGGAGGTGCACTTGATCCCTTTATCCACATCATCAATAAAGATATGAAGCAACACTGGCCCAAATACTAAGCCCTGGGGAACCCTGCTGGAGCCTGTAGACAAACAAAACCCAACCCAACCTAAACCCAAACAACAACAACAACAACAACAACAACACCCAAATCCCCAAACAAAACAAAAAACACCCCACACCAAAGAAGCAGTTTCTGCAGGAACAGTTCCTGCACTACAGAGGGTTTAATAAACCCAAAATGGAAAACATTTCTACATAAAAACACTGTACATCTTTCTTCACATTCCTTTCATTACTATAAAAGGAAGACTCTTGGACAAAAGGCATATGCCGGTGATTCACAAGTTTCTGGGAATGGCAGAGGCCTATTTTCACTGATTAGAATCAATTATTGAAGCAGGGAGACAGAACTGTCCACAGTTAATCAGAAATTAATACTTTCATGCAAATCCTAAAATACGCTGTACATCATTTAACCACCTCTGTAGCATAACTGAGGCATTGGTACATCCAAAGTAAGCTTCACAGAACATATTAGACATGTAACAGTGATGGATGGCTATTTCAGTAATTTCATAGTGCAAAGACAAACCACAGAGCCTCATGTATATTAATCTCCTTAGCAAAAGCAGCGCCAGCATCAGTAGATGTCATAATCATCAGAAGAAAGGACAGCAAATCCATCAACTGGTAACACTGAAGTAAAAATAGTAGGTAAGAAAACAGAAACCTGATAGTTGAAGTATGAAATGGGGAAAAAATAACATAGCTCTTTCATGGTATCAGAGATATCAAGATTTAATATTGATTTACTATCAAGTGAGGTACATGTTTCTTGCAGTGCTTTGTACCTAAATGATTATTTATGAGTCCAAACCATGTTGTAAATAAGCACATATTTTTTTAATACACCACAGGTGTGGTGCTGTGATCCTGCTTCTAGTACAGTAAAAAAGATTATGTTTAATGGTTTCACACAAACATGATAGGGTCTCATTTATTTAAGAACAATAAAGATAGAAACCTGAAACAAAAACTATCAGGAGATAAATTCAAAACAAGAAAAATAAAGCAGGTTTTTGTCTCTGTATGTAGGTAAGGCAAGGAAATCCTTCCTGAAGGACATTGTGAGCGCTGCATATTTCCAAGACTTCAAAAATCAACTAAAGTTTGCTGAAGAAAATCCACACCAGACTTCTAAATACAAAAATATGACCTGTGATTTATGGAATCCTTGAACTGCAGATGGATGTAATCCAGGATGCTGTTTTCACCGGAGAACCAGTATTTCTACCTACCTGCTCAATTCATAACACCTTCTGCAAGTTTCTGCTATTTGCTATGATCAAAGAATGGATATTATGTCTGATAGGCCTTTCATCTGATTTAATGAAAAAGGTTTCAAATTTCTCCATAATGTAATGTTCCTTCCAAAACATACCAATACTTTGAGACTCTATTAATGTAGTCTCTAGTAGACAAAAAAAGGCTTTCCAATTTGCAGTAAGGATATGGATATAGGCAGAAATTCTCTGAAGTACTAAGAACTTTCCATACTTAAGCAGTTCACCTAAAAAGTTAACTGTTTTAATACTCTCTATAATTGCAGCACCACCGAGACCATGCTTGATAGTAATATTAACTATGGAATATGATATCACACAATTAGCTCTGGAGAGCAATAAATGACAAGAGAAAATTTGCTGGTAAAAGTTCCTCACTGAGAAAAAGAATAAGAACTTTCCAGAGCAAAGATCCTACAGAGGTTATTTTGACAGTGTTTCTCAGATTATTTTGATAGCAGAGCAGACCCTATGACTTTTTCCTCAGCATTAGGCCAAAAGAGATTACCTTTATCCTCTTTTTTCCTCTGAGATTCAAAGATTTCCTTTGAAAAAAGTAAGTTCTGGTTGATTTTCTGTGTTGCCTAGATGTTGAATTACCCAAAAGAGATCATATTTATGAGGCAGTAGCAAACTGAGTATGGCACAGAATTAGTTACTATTTTTTCAACCAAAAAAAACCATTTTCAGTACTAATTGTTTGTACCAAGCGGGCCTCCTACTGTTACAGCAGATCTAGCATAGTGTGAACATTTGCATTTACTCTTTTCTAATACTTTGGTAATTGGTATTGTATATCTGATAAATCTTGTACAAGCTGTGAGACCTTGAACAGAGAACTCAGTAGAGTTATAAGAATCTACCTAACTGAAATTAATTCTCTAGCTAGCTTCATGTTGCACTGTGACCAATCATGCATTCTAACCAGATGTCTGCCAAAGCCATATGTCCTATCACTTTTATTAATTTTCCTTAATTGGTCATAATATTAACTTACAGGTACCTGCTGTAGGTGATGCTGAGGATAGAGTGTCCTATAACATAAAGCATTAACCTTCGCTCTTGTCAGAGAGAATATGTGGCCTAAAATCTCTTCCCTTTATTTGGAATCCCAGAAAATCCATGCATGTTGTTTTAAAATGACAGTTTTTAACCCTTTCATTTGAATTTAAATTCAAATGGAAAATGGAAGTGCACCCTTTGCATTTCTTCATAAGCATAATGTCATGGGTTGACCCTGGCCCAATGCCAGTGCCCCCATGAAAGCACACTTTCCCGAATGGTTACTGTGAGATGTGACCCAAAATCCAGCAAAGCAGGCTCCATCATCTCAGGGGTAAAGGAATAAAGCTTTATTACATATACTATAAACACAAAAAGAAAAGAAAAAAACATACACATACACACAATGTCTACAATGGAAGTTTCAAAACCACTTCTCCTCCCCCCACCTTCTCCCATCAACACCATGAGTCAAGGCTTTACCTTCCCAATCCAGTAACCACCCCTCAAACACTCAATTCTCTGCCCAGTACCATCTCTCACTCTACCACCTCCCAGTTCATCAGGAGAGAGGAGTCTCCCTCT
>VZRH01005436.1:0-24385 GCA_013397555.1 Urocynchramus pylzowi | reverse complement strand
TGGCCTGCCCAAAGCACCCCAGGGTCCCTCAGGGCTCCGGCCTGGCCTGCCCAAAGCACCCCAGGGTCCCTCAGGGCTCCGGCCTGGCCTGCCCAAAGCACCCCAGGGTCCCTCAGGGCTCCGGCCTGGCCTGCCCAAAGCACCCCAGGGTGCCTCAGGGCTCCGGCCTGGCCTGCCTCACCCCCGGCCGGCCGCAGGGCTCACCCCCTCCCCCACCCAGACACAGCTGGGCAAGGGAGGTCAGGTCTGATCCCCCGCTGGACCCAAAGAGGAAGTTCCCCTGGGAATGCTCTGCTTTTAACCCCTGTGTGTTTTCAAGGCGTGTCCAGGTTCCTAGTGGCCACCCCAGGTGCCAATATTCACCTCTGGCCACTGATTGGTTTGACCACCACCTTCCCAAGAAACTTCCTTCCTCGTCAAACCACCACACTTAATAATCAAGACAAATAACAGTGCTTATGTCACACATTTCAGTAAAAAGCCTTCAAGACAGTACCAGAATTCTATCTGAGGATTCCACTTTTATTTCTAGAGTAAGAGCACCATGTTGAGTACATAGGGTTTCAGGTTGTATATACACAGTATTTGATCATTTGATTTGTATTTCTTTCTCAAACTTTTTCTTGTGTTTCTTAGTACCAAATTCACCCACAAACTTGCTCGCAGCAGTTCTGTGTCTTTGAAAACGTAACCTGGAAAGGTATAACTGTTCAATCAATATTATGAGTTATATATAATTTAGAAGGGAGAAGGTTTTTGGACTCTTCAAAATTTCCTTGATAATATGAATCTTACATGGCTGTTTTAAAGTCAGTTTTTCAGCACTATGAATGTATCAAAGCACTTAATGCTGATACTGTAAAGATGATGTTATCACCCAGGATTTCGATAACAGAGAAGCATATTCTGGGGCGTTTGGGAAGTATTTTACACTCTGGGAAGCATTGTAATGAAGATGATGGCTATTTTACAGCTATGAACTTGCCTTGGAGGAAAGATGGCTAGCAAAATTCAATTTGATTAAGGAATGACCTGCCAAGATACTGTTTGGTCTTTGGGAAGGAAAAGACCTATGCTACATCTGGTAAAATATGCAGATATGGATCTAAATAGTACATTCCTTGCTTAGCATGCAAGAAGTAGTGATCTACTCTGCAGGTGAATTTATTATTCTGTGTCTTCAACAGTTATTCACATGTTACAAATATTCTCATCCTGTAGTCTATAATTAGTAGAATCAAAATGTAATAAAAACACCAAACAAAACACCCAGGACTACAGTATTTGCATTGTTAATTGAATCATACATATTTAGTGGGATAATATGATTAGCGAGAGAAGGAAACTAATATTATGCTCAGAATATATCACCTTGACGCTTAACTAAGAATTTTTAAAGCAAAGTAGAAGCTATAGGAATGCCAGTAGTTTACCTCCTCACAGTAGTTTTAGCTCTAGAGAGAAAAAACTAGTGCTGAAAAATTCCTTTTGAGAATGTAACATAAAAACTGCTATCTTTTAATAACTAATTTAGACTATCTGGCTAACAATGAGGAAAAAAAAGTTTAGGATCCTAGCAATAAACATGTATGTACTAAAGTATGTGAGAGTACATGTCTAGAATCCTAGACATTTTTATGCTACATACCAATTACAGTATACTGAGCAAGGTTTGATACACTTACATTTGTAGGGATGAGAAAGTTTGTGGGACCATGTTGCAACCCAGCATTGTAGGGAGACTTGGGGACATGTTGATGTGCTCCTTCAGACTTTCTGCCTTTGTCAACAGACTGTAAAGGAGTGATGGGTTGCCTCAGGCACACCCTGGGTGTGAAAAGTTGGGGAGTTGGCACCCTGGGGCTTGCCAAGAGATGCTGGGGCCTTTCAAATAGTTGAAGCCCTGCATTCCCAGCAGAAGTATTCACATGGCTATAAAGAGGAAACTTAGTTTTCTCTGTTCAACTCCTACTGAAAAGAAACCCAACCAAAAACACTTATCCAGAGTAATTTTCATTCAGAGTATATTGAATGCACTTAGCAATAATAATGATTAGCAAGCACGAGTTTTCAATATTTGGTACAACAGGTAATGGTATAAACAAATATCTGTTTCTAAACCACTATAAAAAATATTGATCTGTAAGTCACTATAAAACAGAGAGAGAGTTTCAGTTAAAAAAGGGGTACTGAATTTACCTGAAAAGGCCAAAGATTTGGTCTGAAATGGATTAAGTTCAACTGAATAATGTTTGTTTTAGTTTTTTTTTTTTCTCTTTGAACTATGTTGAAATATTGAAATCAAATATTAGTTAGAATACAATCTCCAGTGTAGTTTTACTTTGATGGGACACCTGAATATAAGGTAACATCAAAATTTTTGAAACACTAGAAAAAAATCTCTGCTTATTGCTTTCTAATATTGTTTTGGGAATATTTTGGAAAAACAGCTACTTCTTGCAGTTCTTTCTTATCTTTCTTTAAAGCTGCATGTCTAGGCAGAAGTACAGTTTTCTTTAAAGTATTACTGAAGTAATTCTCAGAGCTTCATGACAGAGAAGGGGAAGGCAAAGTTATAACAGCTGTGTGCATGGTTGATAGATTCTTGATCATTATATAAATCGATCTGAAGTTCCCAAAAGACAGTACACTCAGTTTACTGATTGGAAAACTCAAAATAGTCATACTTGTCACCAAAATCTTTGTGTTTAGATGTAGACATTTATATGTTAGTAGGTTTTTATAAAGTAAGTACATTTTTAAATATATTTTTATATATTCCTGCACCTGAGAGTATGTATGCATGTACTTAAGTCTGTATACAACCATGTGCACTAAAAGAGAACATCAAAAATGTCATGATGCACATCTCACTTAGACTCTACTCAGGTTTAAAATACTATTTAAATTGGTTTTGACTCTTTTGAATGGCTTAATGCCATTCCTGACTGGTACTATGGCAGAGCAGAGAAAAATGGAACTGTACCAAATAAATTTACTGTACTGTTGAAATCTCAGAAAATGGGTGCATTAAGTTTTGTGTGATGTTTTTTATATAACTGGCTATCACCACTCAACAAAAGCCCTAGCTGATATGACTTTTATATTAGCTCTGACTAGCACTCCTTCATTACTTCATTATTGTATTTCTCATTCTCTCTTCGTAATTTGACAGCCAGTTCATAAAGGGCAAGTAAGGCAGCAATGCACAGCTAAGATCACTGAATTTTTAAGGTACCACTGCTTACTGGAAATTACAACACAGATAGGTGGACATCATGGAAAAAAGGCATCATAATATTGGAAAAGTGAAAAGTGACCCAGCTATAGATTCTGATAATAAAAAAATTGTTCAAAAATGTTTTAAATTTCTATACAATATGAAAAGCTTTCAAGTTAAGGTGTGGATAGAGTTGTTACCAAACAGCTTTGTGTTGCAGTGGGTTTTCAAGTTTGCTCTGACACAACATAACGTTCCCAAATCCCAGAAAAAAAGTGCTATGGACTGTGGTCTGTGGTAGTCTACTAGAGGAACAAGGAGGTCCAAGCCTGAGAAAATTGTATGTGTGTTACCCTGGGTGGAGCAGCTGAAGGTGAGAGAATCCAATGATTAGTTACTCAATAGACTGAGTACCTAAGGATAGTTAGCCAATGTATCTCTATTACATAGATGTTTCCCACTAATAGGTCGTATCATGACCAGCCAGAGAGGGGGCCAGGATGATGATGTTGGAGTTGTTGGCATTAACCCAAATGCTGAGAGTGTCTGAGAGTGATTCTGTTGGCCATGTGCACCTGTGCTATTTGCGTTGCTTTTGTATGAGTGCTTATTGGAAATTCCTGCTCAGCTCTACTACTGGCTGGACCTTGACATGGTCCTCAGATTGTGGCAGTTCTGTCTCTATGAGACTACCAGATTCAGCAACTCCTAACAATTAATATTTCATGGGAGCCTTGAGGAAAATAAAAATATTAAACTATGAAGTGCTTTACTTATTGTATCACATCTGAGGGAAAATGACAGAGTTCCTGACATCAGTGTAATCAAAAGTGAGCAAAGTTTTGCCATCATTGCACTTTATATTGTATTAGATCTCTTCTATCTAACATCAGTTTCAGGTTTATTTGATATCAATAAAGTCAAACTAATCTTATATGTCTGTTTAATTCATAGCTCATTGAGATGGAAGCAGAAAGTGTGACAGGTCAGTTGTTTAACACTCCATGTTTCAAATGATAGCAAGCTGGATGCAGAGTATTGTACTTGACTACCTGGACTATGCCAGATGAAATATGTGAAATAGGCTTGTAGATATGACCATCTGCTCCCCCATCTACCCCTCAAGATCAAATCTGCTGGTTCATCTTGCAGTGGAGTCTGTAGGGACAAGAACAAGTCTGTAGGGACAATTCCTCAAATCTCAGGTACTGACTATGCAGGAGTCCTGACATTTCTGCACAAAGGAAAAGGACACTTTGGATGTCCGCTGACAAAGCCAAAGCAGCATAAAATGCATGTAAAATTCCCATGAACAGCAAGGTATTTAATAGAATTATGATCTGATCCACCCTCATCCAGCTGTGTAAAATCCACACATATTAATTAAGAATTCAGGCAACTCATACCACATAGAACCATAGGAATAATTTAAATTCTAAAAGACCTTTAAGACCATCTAGTTCAGCTGTTTACCCAGCACTGACAAATCCATTAAATCACATTCCCAAATGCTACATCTACATGTCTTAAATACCTCCGAAATGGTGATGCAACAACTTCCCTGGGCAGCCTGTACCGATACATGACAATCCTTTGAACACCATCACTCTCTGGGCCTGACCATCCAGCCAATTTTTTTACCCACCTAGCAGTACATGCATTCAAGCCATGACCAGCCAGTTTCTCCTGAAGAATTCTGTGGGAAATGGTCTTAAAGGCTTTGCTAAAGTCCAGCTAGATACCATCTACAACCTCACCTTCATCAGCATGTAGTTGGACTATGTATATGCAGGCTCCCCAAAAGAGACAGGGTGTCCCTGCCTAGATGGAGACAAGTAGAGAATACTTAAGAACCTAATGAGTAATTATGTCCATAAGACAGAGGAAGATTTTCTAGTTTATGAATATTTGCTAATTAGATGCATAGTAACTAATTAACTTTGACAGAATTAGTTCTCTGTGTGCTTACCTGAAGAATTCAAAAAGACCCATGGCACAAGGTTTTTTTTTTTAAAGTATTGTAAAAAAATCACAGTTTTGAGAGAACATAAAAAATTCATACCTCAAGGTTAAGATGAATGAGTAGTGGTCGCAGTGTCATCCAGCACCAAGGGACAAAAGTATAACACAGAAGACAGGTTGCTTTATCCAACCAGTCTTCTGCTCCTTCCCAAATGTTAATATTTGCTGGAGGACTGATTCTCACTCTTGAAAATTTTAATGAGTTAATTCCCCTATGAGAGAGGAAGGGAGGGCATTTATTTTAATTAAATATCATATACATTGAAACTATAAGATCACAAGCAACCAGATGCTCTGTTCATTCCAATTAATTATGCTGTGGGATTTCTGATATGCAGCAAGGACCTTGAATAGATCATCCTTAATTATAAACTTACATTGCTAATGGTGAGCAAGAATGAAGAGAGTGATCCAGAGATGCAAACAGTTGCTGAGAGTATAGAGTGTCCTTCTACAGTGTATTAATGACAGAAAAGTAAAGTAGCAATGTTTCTCGAAGTTCATTGCCTATAGCTATTGATATGACATTTAAAGATCATGGCAAGCATTAAGATTTTTTTTTTTTCAATTAACAGTTCCTCATTTTCTTTATAACAACTCCAAAGATATAAGACAACCTTGATAAACAAGAAGCAAAGAGATGTTATAATAACTGTATTAATAAATAATTGTGAAATATGCTTAAGAGATCAACTTACTGAAATACAGTTTTTTAGTCATTACAGATCCAAAAAGTAATTACTCTGTACTGCACTCTGCGACAGCTTTCTGCAATAGAGGGATTTGGTGATGCATGTTTTAATGATTGACACCATATCTATTATGCTGCCAGGGACCTTAATTTATTTTTTTTCAGGGTAAATATGAAGTGCTTTCCAGCTATTCTATGGCTGTCATTATCTGTGCATGAGCATTTCTGCAGCTATCCAGAAAAGCAGATAGAGGCACTATACTCAAAAGCATCATCTATTGTATTCCTTGATATTTAGTGATCTGAATCAGATTCTCACTTATTAACAATCAGAATTTCTTCACAATTACATATGTGTTTACATTTTTGAAAATAGAGAGCAGAAAGAATAAAAGAGGTCAAACAGTATCACCATGTAAAACTTTTCCAACTTCTCACCAAGCAATCATTGGAGAACACTGAAGAACATGGTCTGGCAAGATGTATCTCACTCATATCATATCACTCTGATGTATCTCACTGATATATCATATCAGACAGAAAGTATAGTAGGCCAAATGATGTTTTATGAATGCATCATCTGCCTAGATCAATGTAAAGTAAAATTACACTTGTTAGCTAAAGCCTGGTGTTTTATCAGATAGAAAAGCATAACATTAATGTATTTTTCTTAATCCAGCATTTTTATTGTGATGAGAACACTTTATTTTCATAGATATATTCTGACTTTCTTCTTTAAGCTGAGTCATACCCTACTAAAAAGTGGGCTTATTTGTAATCAATATAACTGATATTTCTTAAGAAAACTTCATTTATAACCTGTTACAGATGTCATTGCTTCATGGAGAACAGAACTGAGTGATGTCAGTACCAGGCAGGTAAGGTGTGGAACCAATCGAGAACAAAGTGAGCTGAACTTCTCTTTTAATGTCCATTAAGAAAGAAGAGGATAAAAGGAGGAGGGAAGGGCTTATGCTCCATGCTTCTTTCTGTTGTAAACTGTGTTTAAGAAGAAATAGTATTAGCATTAGCATTTGTGAGACTGAGATATGCTACTCCTGGATGTCACTTTTTTATTATTATTTTTGAATCTGTTTAAGAGCCCACTTTTTGGAAATAATGCAATAGATATGACCAAAACTTTACTGATTTGAAATAAAATGGATTCACAAAAATGTTTATGGGCAAATGAATAACTATCAATGATGTTGCATTATAATAAAATAAGCAGAAATTCAGGTTGAAAAAATCTTCTCAGATTTTATGCGTATGTATGTGTGTGTTCATTTTGGTAATTCTATTCTGCTTTTTGAATATTAGGCTTTTTTAAAATTATCGAGGAGTAATTAGTCTGCATTTCTTCTCATATCTTTGCCTTTCCAGAAAATATATTATTAATTCATTTTTAAGATAGCTAGATCTTTTAATTCTTAGTACTGCTCCAGTGCTTGAAGATACTTAGGAAAGATATTTCTCCACTTAATTTATTCAGTGAAAATGTGATTTAAAGCTGGAGAAGTTAATTCTTCAATCACTTATTGCTGAAAGGTCATTCGATTAACATCACATTATGCTTGTTAACTGTCAGTGTATAACTGACATCATTACCTAGACATGCAAATTGGAAGATAGATATTATAAGAATATCCTCTGTTCAATTAGAAGCACACACATGGCTAGACCTGGTTTTGCAGATCTCCAGATTTTAATGACTAAAACAATGAAATGAGCAGAGACTACTACATCATTATTTGTTGCTAATGTTTGCAACAAAGAGAACACATCTTCTCTTTTAAATGGTTAAAGATAAGAAAAACACCTTGTTATTCCTATTTTTCTGTTATATAAGCAAATACATTCTTTATTGCTTGTGGATGATATTCCTAAAGGAATTAATGTTATTAAAGCCTCTAGATACTGTTTTATATTTGCATCTAAGCCCAGATCTTGTATACTCCAGTTATATATATTAGAGTGGTATCACTGTAAACTCTAACAAATACTGATTTTTTACATTTCAAAGTTTTGGATGAAATGGTTACTAAAGTAGGGATCTGAAAAAAGTCTTCAGCTCTGTGATCTAGTTCTCCTTTCTTTGTTCTGTTTTTAATTTGCTTCACAATCCTTAGTGGGCGCTATAAAACCTGTATCAGTGAAGACATAAGTATCCTAGATGAGATCTACAAACATGCATATTGAAACCCATGGGGATGGTGTCTTTTCCATTGTATTCAGTCATCCAGTTAGTAGAGCATTCAGGTTGTAGAAAACGGCAATTTATCTTCCCTTGCTTCCTGAAGAGATTCACAACTGACCTTTCCAAAACTCTCAATCTTGGACAAAAAAGTTTGAGCAACCAAAGGAATAGGTACTAGAATATATAAATAATTCCGCATTCTCCCAGGCCTCTCTTTGTTATTCCATTGGATTCCTCTAGAATTTCTGATTCTCCTATAACAGAAGTAGGAAATGATTATACTTGAAACAAATTTACTCAATGGAGCAGTTGCACATACATTTAAATCACAACTAAAGCTTCTGAATATCAGAAGACTGGATTGCAAATGATAAGGGTTTAACAAGCCTACTGGGTTTCATTTATTTGCCTTTGGTTTTTTACCTTCAAGTTTCTTCATTTCAAGATTTTGTTTGCAGGCAGGAAGATGGAAAGCAACCTCTCACAAAACAAGTTCTAATATTTTAAGGTGATCAAAAGATCTTAGATAATGATTTTTTATGAGGTATAAAACAAATTCCAAATTACATACCATGAGAGAAGTACTAAAAATCTCAAACCTGATGGCAGGTTTTTTTTTTTATTTTAAGGCCAGAAATTATCTGTGGAATCAGAATCATTGCCATCCATTTTACAGTTATTTCTTTACAATTTGGAACTATTGCATTCATTTTATATAATTTGGAAGTGTCATGTAAAATACTTTTAAAAGGAATTTTTTTTTTGATAATCTGCGTTAAATATTGTTGCATCATATGCAATTGACACATTTCCCTTCAATTATAATTTTAAATTCTTCCTTGGACTTCAGTACCCACCCTCCCCAACTTATTGTCTGAAATATTTCTATAATATTCAATTATAGTTCAATTTCCTTTAGTAGAAAAGTAATCTAAAAGTGTAAATAATCTTCCTAAATACAGTCCTTTAAACACACATTTTTTTCTAAAATTTCTTATATTTTTCATAAGGCACATATTTCTACTCAATATGATGGTTTTCCTCACATGTGAAATTTTTATTTCTCTCTAGATCCTTAATTTCTTTGTTTCATCCTAAGAATATTTTATAGTCATGATCTCTGTTTTGACAACATAAATTAAAATCAGTCTTGTCAATCTTTTGCTCTCCAAAATTTAAATTTTTGTCTTTATTAGTGAAATACAACTTTCCTGTTAAGATATTTTTCAAAGAAAATGGAAAGTATGCCGACCTTTCTTGATTTATTTCAGAGAATATAGACAACTACCTAGACTAGAGGTCTGACTTAAAGAAGTGTAGTTTGGTGTCATGAATCCCTTCTCAAGTATAGTTACAACTTTTGGGCACTTACTAAAAAATATGGGTTCATTCAAAGTTCTGTCAATGCCTGTAACCATGATACACAAAATAAGTACTTTCAGCCTGCTCTTTCAAGTGCTAAAATTCACATCCAAAACCACAGTGATCACAGAAATTTAGTCTAGGACATATAATTTTTACTATGTTATTTATGTGTCATATATTTTTGCTAAGTGACAATGTCAGAAGAAAGTAGTCTGGGCCCATCTTTTTTTAATTAAAATTAATTAAATTAATAAATATCATCTATAGTCAGAAAAGGAACTAGAGGATTGAAGTAGTCCCAAAATTTTCAATGTTGCCCATTCATTGTTGCGATCATCTCTGGGGATCAGTTTTATGGGTTCTTTTGCAAAATTTGGATTTGCTATCTCCTGAGATTTCTGCCAGACCAAACAATTATTATATGCCTACTGAAATATGAGTTCTTTACATATAAGAGTAGCTTGAGTTCAGCTCTCCACAACAATTACCTTAACAAATTAAAGGTCTAGGCAATCGACAACCATATGAAGATTAACAACAGAAAGATCTGGATTCTGTACCCTGGATGGACAGACCAACTGGGGAAAAAGAGGCTGGAGAGTGGCACTGTGAAAGGGACCTGGGGATCCTGGTCAATGGAAAGTTAATTATGAGTCAGCAGTGCCCTGGCAGCCAGGAGGGCCAACCCTGTCCTGGGGGGCATTGGGCACAGTATCGCCAGCCAGGAAAGGCAGAGGATTGCCTCCCTCTGTTCTGCATTGGGGTGGCCTCACCTCGAGTGCTGGGGGCAGTTTTGGGTGTCACATTATGAAAAAAACATTAAACTATCAGAAAATGTCCATAGAAGGGCAAAAAAGATGGGGAACGGCCTTCAGGAAAAGCCACATTAGGACTAGCTGAGGTCATTTGATCTGTTCAGCCTGGAGAAGAGACTGAGGGTTGCAGTTACAACTTCTTTGTGAGGGGAAGAAAAGGGGTAGATACTGATGTCTTCACTCTCATAACCAATAACAGGTCTCAAATAAATGACATGAAGCTGTGTCAGAGGAGGTTTAGGCTGGCTATCAGGAAAAGGTTTTTTCATCCAGAGCATGGTTGGGCTGGAACAGGCTCCCCAGGGAAGTGGTCACAGCATCAAGACTGACAGAGTTTTAAAAGCCTTTAGATAATGCTCTCAGGCACATGGTGTGACTTTTGGGGATGGTCCTGCACAGGGCCGGGAGTTGGACTTCATTATCCTTGTGGGTTCCTTCCAACTCAGCATATTCTGTGATCCCATGATAACTGTAGAATTAGAATCCTACCTCTTAAAGCTATTAAGAATATATTGTAATTGTTATAAAACTGATTAGTTACACCTTTCTGGGAGACACTACTGGGAGTCATCCATTGCAGTTAGCATTGGAAATAAAAGCAATAAATGTTAAGCTATGTCTGTGAGCTCTTTTCAGTAAGATAAGAATTATTATGATGGCACACGGCTGAATTCTAAACTAGGTCTTATCACTAGCGAACAGTGTATAATGCTTTTTTACATATGTGATGTAAAATAGAAAATGAAAAGAAAATAAAACTGTGATACTAAATCTTTTCATTTGCACATTTTCTTTTTTTCTTTTTTTCTTTTTTTTTTATCCAGAACATTTTTCCCAGACTGGTTTATTTGCTTAACTTCATTTAAAGACATAATCCACCACCCTACTTTGTCATACTTGTGTCTTTTAAAGGAGCTTTAGCTCATGAAAAGAGGGTTCTATATTAAAATCACAGATTCACTTTTCTTTTCATGTCGTGCTGCTAAGACATCCTTCTCTGAGGGTCTTTTGGCTTGATAACCTTTTAGATCAGTTGTGCTATAAGAATGCTGCAACTCAGGTTTTTGATGCTTTTCCATTATGCTTATGGACTTATGCTTATGCTATTATGACTCTATAACAAAATTTCATAATCCTCTTGAGCTATGGGCTTTTTTTTTTTTACCTTCTTTCTTTATACATAGTAACTTTTAACAATGTTTTCTACAAGCTAGTAGAGAGAACTTCTCTGGGACAGAACAAACTCAGGATGTGTTTTTGCAGACTGATTTTTTTGTCTGCTTTGTGTAAGAAATGTATGACTTTCAGGATTAGTAGTCACCTGTCATCTTCTTAACAACAATATTGTGAGTTTGTGTTACTTAAAATTCATGCATGTATTAATTTGACAAGGTATCAAAGTGAGAGCTAGAATTTCCCTGAGCTGAAGAACAAATTAATCACATGCCCTATGGGCTCACATCTCGTGTTTCCTTGGCATTGATGCTAATGATATCACCGTTGTAGCTGGCTGTTGTGAATTTTTGTGTTAGGTAATGCATAAGATTTATTTCCCTTGTGAATTTTCTGACATACGAGTGTTTTCATCCATCTTCTTTTACCAAACTTGTAGCTTTATTGTCAATGAGGATTCTATCAATTTGCCCCATTGGATTAGCAGATTAACACATTTGGAGAATGAGTCAAGATTTTACATGTATGTAGGATGATTACATACATTTCACTTCCATGAGAAACCAGGATCAAATTGTCTCACATTCCTTAGTAAATATAAAAATTTAATTAAATTTTAAGCATATAATTGAAACATCTGATATGTTTAATAAAAATACAATAAAAGGATCAAGAATTTTCAGATTAAACCTGGACATTTATTTGAACAGGTTCTACCAATATTTACTGGTATAATACTCAGAAATATCTCTTATGAATTGTTTTCGAAGAAAAACTGAAAAATGCCGTTTCCAAATTTTTACATAAAAATTATTGCTTTCTATACCACTTGTCTGGCAAAGTCTAGATTCATGAAAGTAGACAGCATTGTAAATTATATTTATTTTGCATATTTTAGAATTATGATGTCAAAGGAATGGTCAAGTGTGCAGGTGCAGATTTCTATAACCACAAGATACTTGCCTCATGAATAGGCTAATTAGTCGAGATGTAGAAAAAATTAGGACAATGTAGTGCTCATAATGCAAAACCCTAATGTTCAAACCAGCATGAAACTGGCTGTTCTAATGGCAAAATCATCCAGGAATAACATAACTATTTTCACCTCCCCCTTGATTTACAAAAGCAGTATTTTATACAAAGTGCCATAGCTGCCTCTCCAAAGAGAGCTTATATTTAAGCTTCTGTGGAATTCCTGAGGCTTTTTTCCCTGTTTTGTGGTTAAAAGTTGTTGTTGAAGCATTTTCAAAATATTGTAATTAATTTAATTTGTCTACATGACTAGAGTAGGTAGCGCAGCCAATTAAGACCTAGTATTTTGGCCCTAGGGCTTTAGTCTGAAACATTGTTTAGACAGAAACTAATGCAATTATCCTTATCTGAATGCTCTGAAGGAGATAGGAAGCAAATGCCAATTTGATCTCTTTACATAGGCAAAGCGACCCTTTTTTACACATTATCAAAGTGGAAACATTTTAATAATGCATGCAGCCTAATTAAAATAGTTAAAACAAATATAAGAATCTTTACATATGAACTTTATGAAAGACTATTTTCCCTAATAAAGTTTAGGACTCAGAGAAATGTTATAAAATTATGACATTTATGCATAAATCCCTTTTTCTTTTAACTTCCATTCTTGAAGCTGCTCAATATTATTGCTTTTCTTTTAAATAATGATTGCAGTAGGAAACTACCTTCTTTTTAATCCTAGTGTTTCTTTTCACATGGCTGTTTCAAAATGACTATCTGAAGAGGTTTTTTAGCATTCTCATGTTTTACAAACTATAAAAATATTCAACTCTGGCACTAGGTTAAATCTTAATTTCTTTATCCTTCAACAGTTACTAAAATCAATCCAACATCTTATTCCAAGGTTATTGGACTAACACAAGCACCATATTATCTTAGACTGGTCTAACCAATGCTGTTTCAAGGTACTGTTCTGGATTTTCAGGTAATTTTAGGTACTCATTTCTTTTAGTGGGAAGAATTGGGGAAGAAAAGTGGGAAATTGACTCTATGCAGTACCTCCAGTACCTCCAGTCTTAGGGAAGGAAAGAAAAGTTTGCTTGTTCTGTACTGACCCTAGTTGCCAGATTCCAAAATTCAGTACTTAAGATCACATCAGAAGTATATCAAGTTCTTTAAAATTATTTTAATCGGCTGAATAATGTGAAGGTGTTTGTACTTAAAAGCACGAACACATCCCAAATAACCATAAGAATCTTTTTTTCATTCATCCTTATCCTTTCAATATCTGTTTAGTCCCAAGAGGACATTTATAAGAGTGTTACTGACCAGCAAATGATTAAGAACAAGTTTGATTCATCAGAAGAACATGTTAGCTCAGAAACAAGTGAACAATAGTATGTCCAAATGTTCTGTCAGCCTAGGGCATTGGGAGTAGTTTTATATGTTTTATTGCAGTTTTTAAATCAACTGATTTAGTACACAGATTTGACAACTAACCTTTTTTCATGAATATGAAGAGTATATTACCTTGGAGGATAGTAGGAGAATTGTTGTTTTTCCATCAAATAAGAATAGATTAAGATGGGCTTTGCTGTGCTTTGGACTACTTCTGGATGCTGATTCAGGAGCAAACCTCAATATAATTTTCTTTCACTTTTATTTTTGCAATGGTTTATAATTCCACTGCCTTGTTTACTTTGAAAAGAAAGAAACTGCAAAATTTAACTTTAACAGTTCTATGTACATAAAAATCTAGTTTCAGATATTACAATCTTTCCTGAAAGGTCTTCATTCCTTTGAGTGGTCTGAAAAACTGGGGATATCTAGGAGGATATCTAGGAAAGTCAGAGATTGGACTCAAACTTCTCCACAGCTTTACTTTTGGCATTTTTTCCCTATCCAGTTTCTTTTGCCTTGCAGCTCCCACCCCTTTCTTTTTTCAGACAGAATTAATCTTTTTGAGTAAATACAGGGCTATTGATGTTCGATGTTTATAACCTCAATGCTTGAGCCTTAAGCCCTGCAGTAAAAAGCATTTGTTAAGCACGTATGGATTTATAAGTTAAAGTAAAAAGGGTCATGGTTAAGGGCTGCCAAATAAATTACACAAGTTCATGAAGACAAGATATGGAAGAGGACATTCTGTCAATCCTACAGGCAGTTTAATTGCACCTGCGCTGTCTAAGATGAGTGTCTATAATTAACACTTGTTTCTTTCCCTGTGTAAACTTAAAGGACAATAAAGATCAGATTGTCCCTTTAAATACTATACAGAATCAGGTGCTCTGGGGAAGCCTTCTGAAATCTTCAACACAAAGGTATTTTCCTGAAGAGTGTTTCAGATTTACATCAGCCTTTCATTACCAAACTTTCTACAGTTGGTAAATACAGCATCATTACTTGGGGTGTGAGAAAATACAAACACAATGTCTGAACTTTCACTGTCATATCTACTTTGGTTTTTGAATGATGATTTGGACAACATAATTATAAGAAGATTTTTTTTTCTCTAGTTTGTCCTATTCAACTTTTACGATATTAAGGGTACTTTTTATATATGGAAATGTCAAGTTTCTTTCACTTTTTCCTAGATAAAGTGTCTAGTTTCATCCCTTTTATCCAGATGAGAAAAACATGAAACAAACTTACAGGAATTTTTTGTGAGTAGAACAACTAACAGCATAGTTACAAGCAGAATTAAAGAAGGCTACTTTTTCAGTATCATGGAATGATAAAATGGTTTGGCTTGGAAGTGACTTTGCAGATTGTCTAGTTCCAATCCCTCTGCTGCTAGACTAGGTTGCTCAGGAACCCATTCAACCTGGTCTTGAACACTTTCAGGGATGAGGCATCTACAACGTCCCTGGGCCTCCAGTGCCTCACCACTCCCACAGCAACTAATTTCTTTCTAATATGCAATCTAAACCTACTGTCAGCTTAAGGTCATGTCCCTTCATCCTGCCACTACAGGCCTTTGTAAGAAGTCCCTCTCCAATCTCAAAGTTTCTTGTAGGCTCAGGTACCAGAAAGCCTCAGTAAGGTCTCCCAAAGCCTTCTCTTCTTCAGGTTAACATGAATTCTCTCTGCTTTTCATCACAGGAAGGATGCTCTGTCCCTCTAATCAACTTGGCGGCCTCCTCTGCACCAACTCCATCATTGCCATGTCCTTCCTGTGCTGGGACCCCCAGAGCTGGAGGCAATGTACCACATGGGGTCTCAGCCAAGCAGAGCAGCATGGGCAGAATCCTCTCCATGGCCCTGCTGCCCACACTGCTTTGTGCATCTGGGATGTATGTCTATGGCTGTGTGTCTATGGCTGGGTCATGTCCAGCCTCTCACCCACCAGCACCCCCAAGGCCTTCTCAGTAGGGCAGCTCTGGATCTGTTCATCCCCAGCCTGTGTTGGTAGTGTGGGTTGCCCTGACTCAGGTGCAGCACCTTGAACTTGGTCTTGTTAAACCTCATGAGATTCCCATGGGCCACTTCTTGGGCTTGTCCAGGTCTCTCTGGATGGCATCCCATCCTTCAGGTGTTTCAACCACACCACTCAACTTAGTGTCATCTGCCAATTTCCATATAACCTTTTTGTGCAACTATTTGGGATTTCCATATAAGGTTTTTGTGCAACTATTTTTCTGTTCCTTCCTTTTTTTTCTACTAATTATTTTTGTCTCCTTTTGTTCCCTCAGTAATCTGGAAACATGATCATAAGCTCTCATGTTCATGCTTTTCCCTCTTGAGACTAAAATGTATTAATTATTTTGTCAGCACAGTGATATATCTCCAAGAGGAGAGGCTGGAGATGTTTTTGTTTTATTGAATAATTTGAGAGTATCCATTGACACTTTGAGAGCATACCTTGCAAAACAGAATCCCATATTGGTATGACGAAGAGAAACAGCTAGTTTGGGGATCCAACACAAGCTCACTAATGATCTGCTAAGCACTACTTAAGACTTGGGGTTTCTCTGAAGACTGTTTAAGAAAGCTCTGAATAGTTTCAACATAAAATCAAGCAAGGTACCAATAAGAGGTTCTGCAGTCACATGGTTATTTGAGGCTTCACTCTAAGCAAACTTAAGAACACAGCCACCACGTGTTCTAGAATTTAAAGAGTTAAGTCTGAAAAACCCCATATTAATTTTAGATTCCTTATTTTGGTGCTACATTTACAGCCATCTGATCAATTACATGGAAACAATGATCCTCTTTTGATAAACGAGCATAAGGTCTGAGTCAAAACACAAACACATCCAGCTTGCACAGGCAAGGTCTTTCCTGACACAAGGAGAGACTAAATACTAATTCCTAAGCTGATATTAAGAAGAATGTGCCCAGTAAAATCAATGAAGATTGGCTATATAATACTAGTTTAAGATTTTTTGCTTATCTGATCTATTTTTATTGCTGTTTTTGCTGTTGTTATTATTACTACTATTGTTATTATGTCCATGTGATATATAAAGTATACGAACCATTTATAGGCTATTTAAATGGGTTTACATTTCAGCACTTTAATGCTTTGACTTTACAGATGTACATATTTTCCCCTGGCAATATCTTCCTTTGAATTTCCTATTCACATATTATCATTTAGCATAAAACAAAATTCTTAAAATTACCTTTTAGTATTTATTACAAGCAGTCTACAGTTTCATTGGATTCTGACCACAAGCTGAAAATAGAAGTGCTAGCGATAAGGTTAGGTTGACAAGGTACTTTTAGCTATGTTAAAATACCTAATTATAGATATGCAACATGAAGCAGCAAAATTTAAATTAATGTCTATCTGACACTATTTTATCCATTGACAGAATCAATAGTTTCTGATATTTTTTCTGTGTCAGTACAGACTTATCAAACCTCAGCCCTTGTAACACTGATTTCTTGGGGATTGTTTATTTGGTTTAGGCTTTTCTTGGTTGTTTTTTATTGTTCTTTCTGTCAGATGAAGGGGCAGATTTAGCATCCAGATGCTACTTCTGTCAAGAAAACCCCTGTGCTGGGTAGAGTATCATACCATGATCATAGATAGATTATGCTGAAATATACTGATCTGATTGACTTTATGGTGGATGGGAAAAAATTTTGTGGTTTTTACAGGAAGATCTTAGACAACAGGAATTTCCAGTGTTGTCCAGTTACAAGAATAGGTGTGGATGATCTGATTTTGCCATGGCTAGACATTTATCAGGCTTCGCTGTAATGCTGGTTTAAGGACAGACAAGTAATTCTCTCCATATGAATTCAAAGCTGAATGTATGATCCTGTGTCATATGAAGATACCAGACTTACACCACACAAGCTCTATTCGAGTCTTCTAATTATGTTCTGGGTGATTTTACTTGGTAAATAAGTACATGAATAAGAATAAGGTTAAGAATACATGAAGATGGAATTTCTGAGCCCCCAATAGTAAATTCACACTGTCAGTGGGCTCTTTAGGTCACCTTTGAAATTAACAGCAAGGTTTTCTGATTATTGTCTATTGGAAAAGGGATGCCCACTGTTTAATGGCTTTGCTTTATGAACAGCTAGTTGGTTTCAGGAGTGTTAATTCTCTCTAAATAGAAGCATGTCAATGAAATACATCAAAACTACGTCCTGGAGAGAAAACAATTACAGATATCAATATTGGAACAGAAATGTGGGATTATCAATAAGACTGATCCTTGTTTAGGGTCAAGTTCTTTCAGACAGAGCCACATAGGGGCATGCAAACAATGGAGGACATATGGTTTAGTCTCAGTCAAAGAATCAAGATCCTGATGATTAGCTGGTTTTTTATTTTCATTTTTAAAAAATCAAATCTATCCAGTTAAAACTTATTAGTGTCAAAGGTTTGTTGCTGATAACAGAAAAGGGAGGTAGTGGGTGGAAAACATGCTTTCTTATGTAGCTCTCAAGAGAAGAGAGCTGTTTAAAGTAGCTCCTAATGGAAAGTTCAAGTCAGTTAAAGTTCCCTTTGTTTATGTGAATCTCTGGGTAAAAGTAGGAGAAAGGGACATTTAGTATTTGTGTTTTTCTGATCTCCTATTTCAGGATATAGTGGGAACCATCTCTGTCAGAATTCTTGTACATTTTAATTGTTAAATGCGGTGGGCTTGTTAAACTTGATGTGTTGTCTACACATTTATAGAACACCAGGTCCTACAAAAACAAAACAAAATATAATGGAATATAGAATAAAATTGCCTAGTAACAAAGATAATGCTTTAAGTCATAAAATATCATTCACATCTGAACACCTTAGTAATTTTTCTCCAGGATTCTCATTAACAGAGTTGCTATCATTTTATGGTGGAAACTCTAACAAAAACCCTAATATATTTTAGTGCTGGCTTAAAACATGCTTTTTTAAATAGAACTGGGCATGGGGACAGTATTATTTCATTCTTTCTGACTATACAGACCAGGATTTAAAAATTCATCCTCACAGAAGTATTTAACTTCTTGTTTTACTCCCAATTCTTGTAGCTTGCCTTCTCTCATATAATTTTAATTTTTCAAGGAAAGACTTAAATTATCCATTAGCCAAAGGAAATTTTCCTATAAAGTGACAGTGAAAAATCTTAGGAATTACTTGAAAGTTGTTCAATTTTAATGCCTTAAGGAAACTTTCTGTGAAAGACATGGCTTTCTTTTCCTGCCATGTTTCTTCTACAGGAGCTTGTAATTTGTGCTAAATATGCCACTACTAATGTTTCTTTAACTTCCCACCACAAGAAAGAGACACTAGTCCTTCTCAATGACTTCCTGGCTGAGTATTCAGTCATAAGTATTAACAGTGAGATAGGATAGCTACCTACTAATGGGAAACTGTAGATAATGGTGGGTTTTGGTTTTGAAAGGCTTGTTGATGGATAGAATGTACTTTTTTCTGGTGGTGATAGATATGTTTCGCATGAAATGAGCTACTCTTCTCTAAGGCAGAATTGTGTTATCTAAGACACACTAAAGCTGTTTTTTTCTAATTCTAAAAAAGGTGCTCCATTACAGCTGTGAGAGAAATGTTGTACATTTATTCTTACACAGGCCCACAGCTACCATTTGAATCCATCCCTGAAGAAATATGGGTGATTACCACCCTCATAGGTGTTTGTACACAAATTACAACTGACAGATCAGAAAACACCCCAAACCTGGATTAAAAATGTCAACAGAATGTTGGTCTCTTGTTTCAGATACTTGGGGGTCTCTTTCTACACTTCATCTTCTAGATTACAGAGGCATGCTATCTTTAGTACAAAAGGAGAACTGTTGTTTGCCATGAAGCTGGAAGGGCTGGAGGTGTGGCTTCCCTGGGGTAGAGTGGGGAGAGACAGGAAATGTCATTGGTGCTCACCACCTGAGATTCTGCTGAGCTGAAACATAGCTGGCTGCTGCTGTACTGAGTCAAAAGGCTTAATTAGTTTTCAGCTGCTTCCTGGATCAGGGTGGACTAGAATAGAAACCCATTTCTTTTTCCATGCTTTTCTCAGGTTTGCTAAGCATCATTCCAGGCTGCAGCACTGGCTGAAAATTAAGACTTTTTTTATTTCATTTAGTTCTACACACCAGAAAAAAAAAGACACATAACACACTGCAAAGATGTTATTGAATGGATGTGGAAATTTGCAGACTCATTGCTGGTCTCACAAAACCTACAGAAAGATTGGAGGATTGTATGCATAGGGCCAGATTTTCAGTGTGCCAGCCACTAACAGTCTGACTGTATGTGGAATTATGGGTGTTCAATATCCTTGCAAACTAGTTCCAGATGTTTCTAGTTTGATATGTAAATATGTAGACAATAAACACTGTGATCATTTGGATCTGTAATTTAATGAGTCCTTCTTTCATGAATCTTGTAGACCTGGAAACTCGTCTTTATATAATTTCTGAATGGGCCTTCAAAAAATTTCTAAACCTACTAATAGCATTGTGAAAAATGAGTGTATCACATGAAACACAAATTAAATAAGCAGATGAAATTTTTGTACAATATTTTAAAACCTGATTCATTATGAAGTTAAAACCTTGTATTTATGAGATATTACATGTTGCTCTAGGAAATATTTACATGTTTTATTTGAAATGGGGATGGGAAGTGTTATATCATGTACAAGGTAAGTGCAGTGACCTCAGAAGAGAACTATCAGGTTCAGCAAGACTTTTAAAAGGTGTTATTTAAGTATGAGTCATTTTCATTATCATGCGTTCTCCACAAGGTGACCTGGGAAAGACTAGGGGTTTTATTTATCGTAAATGTCAGGTGCGCTTGCTAAGTGCGTGTCAAGCTAAAATTTAATCTCAAAGCTAAAACCAAGAATTGAAATCAGGGGAGAATTTAAATTCAAGACTTTAGGAAGGTCGTGAGCAAGGTTTGAATAAGCAAATTCAGACATACACAGAGGGCACTTTTCATCAACTGAATGAGACAATTAGGAGGATGCCTTCGGCTCTTGAATATAAATCTGAGAAAAGAGAGCCATATGTATAAGTAGGGTTTTCAATATCAGGACTATGGATTGAACAGTACTTTTTATAGGATATATTACTACTCAGATGTGTCTCCCTCTTAGTCTTGCCATAGACTGATGCCTGCTTCAGCACCTGTATTTCTCTTTCATTGAATTATATCACTAATACAAAATAATATTACTTTCTTTAAAAGTTTAAAGTGCTACATTTAAGCAAATATAAGATTCATCCCCCCATCTTCAACATTGTTCTGCTCTCTTAAGAAGGGAAGGTATGCTGATTAACCTTTATAGTAATTTTTGTTCACACTGGGAATTTCAGGTTGTCTGGCATTCAAGATGTTAATGGTTTTTCTTACCTCTCCCAAACTCCATGGCAAGTTTTATTCCAGCTGGAATGCCTGTCCTAAACTGAGACCAGTGCATATTTTCACTAATATTTTTTTCTAATATTGGGTAATACCTGGACTATTAAATTCTGCTGTCAAATTAATATGGGTTGCCTTCTTAAAGTCAAGAAGCAATCTATGTCAGTATGCATAGAAAGCATAAGTCTTTATCAAGATTACAGTTCAATGAATCCAAAAATAACTGATTTACAAATACAACTATGCATTTTTTACAATCCATCATCTACATCATATAATCCTTATGCATGTCCCAGAAGATTAATATAGAGGTGTAAATTAAATTGCATTCTAAAGTTTATTTTGTTTTCTTGTTGGTTTGCTTTACTAAATTTGTAATGCAGTATTTTTCAGCAGATGGTTAGTTCTAGTCCCTTTCATGTTCTTATTCTGTTATGTTTTAAAAGACCCAGCTGCTAACTGATAATATTTTACTTCTGAATTTATCATGTGTGATATAATTGCTCATTATATGCTTTGCAATAAAGTTAAAGAACGATCAACACAGTTGTTTCTAAGCTGATGCTTAGTTATTTTAGAAGTCTACTTTTTGCAGCAGATTCTCCTATTTTGTCAGGTCTTGAATTTGAAAAACTTCATATTCAAGAACAGCAATAAGAAATATTTCCTGTTTTAAACATATTGTTAAGTCTGAAGCAGCTGCCATCCTATACCTGCACCTTAGGTAAAGTAACACAATCTGAGCTTTTGCATGACAGTTCTTTTTAAGAATCATACTCAGTAGTCAAAGATGTCTAACTGTATTGCACACTGTAATGCTTACCCAGAAAAAAATATGGGCTGTCATCAAAACAACAGTGAATCATCAAATGTTAACTTTTTTTTTTTTTTTTTGAAAGCTGCTGAAAATTTTAAAAAGCAACCAGAATATAATAAATATATTTCCTCACAAAATGATATTACTATTTTCAGTGAAAGGTAGGGTATATTACACTGCATATGATGACTAAGGAATCCTTGCTACTGTTTTCTGGAATTATATGGGTGAACAATCTTGTCTACAAGCATACTACAATCATCACGATCTGTCAGTAATATCTCAGGGTTTTTAGAGACTGCAGTAAAGTGATATATTTACCTATTTCCCAAAGAACTCTGAATTAATTATGTATATATGGGAATCTTACTATAAAATCAGAAAAAAAAAATCTTCTGAAATTAAAAATAGGAAGGAACTGTCAATCAATCAGCCCTGCAATTTCAAAGATGTTTCAATATACTTTCAAAGATGAGAGAACATTTCAAAGATAAGAGAACTTCTGAACTTGACTCCTTTGTGAACTTCATTATTCCTGACAAGAAAAGTTCATATGATTTATTTTTATGCAAGACTCTGTTGGGTCAAAAGGCCTCACACTTTTGTTTACCAGTGTATAGATAATAAGGTAACACTTATGTTAAATGCTAATTCTAACTGTGTCAATTAAATCATCTAGTAAAAGGCTTCTGTCCCTTAGGGAAGCATATTTAGGGATTTTGAAAAAATATTCTGTTCTGTACCCTTCTCCATTCTTGTTTCTAACAATAGATGAAGGCTAATATGAGCTCATAAAAGTATAAGGCAGTCCACTTCAAGCTAGCTAATAATAAACTTGAACTCCATATCAAATGCTCAAAGCATTTATTGAAAAACTCATGTTTTCTTTGCCACTTTTTCATTACACTGTGACTTTGTTCAGAAAAAGCAGTCCAGCATATTTAATAACAGACATTTCCTGTTCACTTAATCTTGCTCTGCACTGTAGAGCCATTCTATATAGAGATATAGAGAGCCATTCAGGAATGGGAGGTGGAGCTTCCTTTGTTCCTCAGTGACTATTCATAAGAATGACCATTCATGATGAAATTCTGATTTTAAACTTCAACCACAAATATATAAACCTCTTGAGTACAAATATATGTGTGTTACCAAAACTGTTCAGAAAGTTGAATCAGAATGAATTACAGTTGTGTAAACCATCACTATGTCAGCATAATGTGAACATGGGATTACAAAATTTTCATAGACAGTGGAAAATCAAAAGCCATTACAATGTAGCTAATGAAATCAACATGAAAATGATTTTTTAATCTATCAAAGGCATCCACAAGTCTTATGTGAGAGAGCAGAAATTTTTAGTACTGGAGTTTGAAAGTCAATCTTTATTAATATACCCAAGCCTCAAAGAAAACTGTTATTGTGTATTCCATCCAAGTTCTCTGTTAAAAGATCTTACCACTCATTGAGAATTTTACTTCTCATTTAGAAGCAATCTCAGAGAAATCTGGAGGCACCAGCTTTGCCTCCCTCAGCTGTTAACCTCATTCCAAAAGAGCTCCTTTCATAGGACACAACATATATATATTTAGATATATTTAATGAGAGGGGAAAAGGGTTGTTCCTTAAGAATATCAAATGCCATCTATTCCTCATAGTGAAAGGAATTGAAAGAATACGAGCCCAGGAAAAACCTCCAGATATTAAAACAAACAATAGGAGGCATCTGTTAGAATGGAGTTGGGATAGAGAAACAAGAATATAGACAACGGTGTATGAGAATTACTACAAATAGTTAGATGTCTCTAGTACTCCATAAAAAATCATTTGATGGGGGAGAGCATGTTGGTAATGAACAGTCTAGAGTTTGCTAAATACTGCAGGATACAGCACTCCAGGTGGGGTCTCATCAGAGGAGACAAGAACCGAACAGAGAAGGGGATGAGAACGCCCTACCAATTTAGATGGCCACAATACTTTGAATAAAGCAAAGGAAACATTTGGATTTCTGGGCTGTGAGTGCACATAGACTAACCCTAACCCTAACCCTAACCCAAACCTTAACCCTAACCCTAAACCTAACCCTAACCCTAACCCTAACCCTAACCCTAACCCTAACCCTAACCCTAACCCTAACATAACCCTAACCCTTAACCCTAACCCTAACCATAACCTAACCCAAACCCTAAACCTAACCCTAACCCTAACACTAACATAACCCTAACCCTAAACCTACACCCTAACCCTAACCCTAAAATAACCCTAACCATAACCCTAAAC
>VZRH01005410.1:82319-95017 GCA_013397555.1 Urocynchramus pylzowi | reverse complement strand
TCAAACCACCACACCACGTCTATGGGTGAGTTCAGCCCAGCCTCCTCAACGGTCTGAAGGAAGCAGTGCACTCGTTCCACAGCTAAACCTGAGCCTAACATTCCACTGTATTTGCCCAAAAGTAATTTCCTGCTTTGTTTGATTCAAGTTGATTTTTGAGGGGCCAATTTTCAATGTTGTTTTTCAAATCAATAAAAATTATCTCCTACATATGTAGCTGTTTTCTCTTTTTCTTTATTGTTTTTCCCTATTCTGATAAGTAAACTAATTTAAATAGATGATTCCTTCAAAAAGAAGTGCTGGAAAATTCTGAATGCAATGAACTCCGCTAATTGCAAGCTTTGAAGTCAAAAATATTTTTGAAATGTCTTAAAAGAGCAAAATGGTTGATTTTAGTTCTTAAGCCAACATAAAGCAACCACAGATGCAGGATGGAAAATCTGAATAGAACATCAGCCCTGATCTTATGCAATATTGTCCACTGAGCTAAAGAAAAACATAACTTGTGTGGGAAGGCATTTTCTGCCATTCCAAGTATAGCAATGTAGTTTAAGAGCAATGTGCCAAGCAAAGATGGCACAATACAGGGCTTTTAGAGCATAAAACACAAGAAAAATAAAAGTTTAGACACACAGTTCAATGCTATTTCTTTGCTACACTTAAAAAAATTCTTTGTATGTTGTGCAGAATAAATATTAAAATGATGCTTAAAAAAAAAAAAAAAAGTTACTGAAAGGGAAACTTTCTTCCCACTCTCCAAAAATGTCATGCAACCTGTTGTGGCTTGCGCACAGTCTGTAACACACAATCACTAATGACTAGTGAGTCGTTCCATATTCTCACTAATTTTTTGCAAAGTATCAAAGAAATTACTGAACTGAGAAGAAAGAGATTAAACTAAAAATTGACTTCATCCATCACTCTTTATGAGCCATGAAAAAAGTCTTCAGAGGGAATAAATCTTTGTATGAGAGAGTACTGCTGTTGAGAACTTTCCGTGCTTGAAAAGCGTGAATACCTTAAAGCTTGTCAGCTGTTCTGTTGACATTTTGCTCTTTTGATTAAATTTCCTGTGCTGTTGTGTATAATATGAAATGGTGGCAAGTTGCTGTTGCATTTCAAAAATACCTTTGCTGTATAAACACTTTAGCAGTCTATTTAAATTCTTAGGTATATTATTACTGGCCTGGAGCTCTTCTGATTAGCAGTAATAAGCTTGAGAAGCATGTTTATTAGCACTGCTAACATACAGCAGTAATTAGCAATTACAGCACTCTCCTCAGGTTCCAAATGTTCTAGGAGTCTCAAGGAAGGCCTTTTTTTTTTTCAAAGGACAAAGAGGAGTTCAGTCTCTTTCTTATTTGTAAAAGACATGACACACAAGATTAGAGGATAAACAGGGGTGTTTTACAAACATGAACTAAAGAGATTTGCCGAGGCCACAGCTAGAATCACCAGGACAGTGAGGTCTGAATTCTCAGTTTTCAGTTCCAGTGTCAAGAGTGATTTTAAATGATAAAAATAAATAAATAAACAAACAAGCAAGCATTATTTTTCTTAACCTCCTGGCCAGAAATCTCCATGCATGCAGTCAAGCATTCTTCACAGGTTATGTGACCTGTAAAGCTGACAATCATAGCAGATACTCTGAATCTTTACCTGCACACAGAAATTCTATTCTCACTGAAAAGACACAGATTTTTGAACAACAGTGATTCTGGACAGAAAAGGCATCCTAAGGATTTATTTCCGTGGTTGTCAAAGCAGGCAGAGTTTCCTAAGAAAAACACGGCTAATCCTCCTTTCAGAAGCCCAATTCGCACCTCATCCCCCTCGCTTTGTCAGAGCTTCATTGGGATGTGTTTAGCAGAGTGAAATGGGCCAAGTTCACAACTTCAGTGACTGCAGAGCCTGGCCTGTAACATCCTGTGCATCTCCAGCTCTGACTGAGGTCAGGAGCAGATTCAAGGGTTGCTGAGCATCTGGTTGTGCCCGGTGAGAGAAAGACTTCCACAGAGTATCACCATACACAGTTTTGGCAGGACTGATGCTGTCCATGTGAAAGTCTTAGATGAAGACCATCACATCCATGGAAAAGCTGAATTCAACTTTTCTCAACTGAAACATGAGAGTTAGAAGGCTTTTGGACCCTTTCCAAACGAGAGCTCCACTCTTTGTACACACTGTTAATTTCTTTCCCCTTGAACCCAAAGACAAATATAATTTCTCTTTACTATAAAGACAAATATTTGTTTAATAAGGCTGCAAGATTAAACTTGATGATTTATCTAAAAACGGGTGCAGGCGTTGGGCACTTACTATCAAAAGAGAAGTGAGGAGATGTTCTTTAGCAGTAGGTTGTTTGCACAAAGTTGTACAATTAACTTTAGCCAAAGAAATTGAGTTTTCTAACAGCATTTGGCTGCAACAAGTGCCTCATATACAAAAGCAGATGAAGAACCACTACAGCACCGCTCCTGCCTTGTTTAAACCCAAAATGAATGACAAAACACGTGCCCTTCTGTGCCCCTGGCCTCTGCTCAGGGTTTCCCAAGCTAACATATCCTAGCAGCAGCCACAGGATAAGCCACCTTCAGATGCTTCACGTTTTAAGGTGCTCAGGACTGTGGTGACACAAGATAAATGTTTGACAAAGCCAGTCTGGGATTATGCATAAATCTCAAGGAAACCATGACTTTACTGGGTTAACAATCTGGTTTTGTCAGTTCTCAAAAGAAACTCTGCTCCTGAATTACCTCTCCTGGCAGAAAAATGCCCCAAAGCAAAACTTCTGCTCACTTCACATCCAGATGGAAGAAATGTGGTTGTGGACAAAGGGATGGCTGCTGTAAGCTGATATGTGAGAAAAGCATATTTGAAACTGAAGTGTCTGTATATTCTTATTTTAGTCGGCATTTTTAACCCACATCTTAGAACACTACAGTAGTAAATTACAGACATTTACAGCAATTTCTTCTCCCACCTTCCTTCAGCTGTAAAGATTGAATGGGGATGACAAACATACCTGAACAAAACCTCAGGAAGGACAGAATCAGCACTTGGTGACATTGTTCCTCCCTTCATATATCAGGAGGCTTTGTGGTGATCCATTTCTGACATTTTCAGCAATAAAGAAGGAAGAAAAAGATGCTGCCAGCAGCCCTTTGGAAACTTTCAATTGATGGCTGAGAATGATAAGGGGTGACCTCTAACTCCGGTGTCTGACAGGCAACTCTCCAGTTAGGAGGGGTGAGACTTATTCCTGTCAAGCACAAACGAGGAAGGATTGGAAAGAAAGAGGCTGCTCTGTATCAACTTTAGAGCCCTTTCTGCTCTGTGTATCAGCTTTAGAGTCCTCTCTGCCTTTCTGTGGCTGCTGAAGAGCCTGGATTTGAGGAAAATCTGAGCCTACATGCTCACAATGTAATTCCCCTGCACAAAAAAAAAAGTAAAGGGTTCTCTTGAGTTTAAGGGATTGAATATGGTTTAGTTTAGAGAGCCAGATCCCCACAGGAATTTTCTCTTTCTCCCAAAATTTAACAGAGCAGTAGTCCAACTGAGATGTCACAGGAAAGGGCAGTTGCACATTCATCAAAATATCAGGAGTTAGTGGTTTTGCTGTATTTGAATTCAGTGAATTCTGCCACAACCTGCATTGCAATAAGAGAAGCAGATGGACAGAATTAATTATAGAAGAACTTTGCAAAAGTGGTGGAATGAGATATGTTAGGTGCCATTTTTCCATAAAATGCTAAGAAATCTTCCAATTCCAGCATCTTATTCCCTCGTCACCTTCTCAAAGATGCTTCTAGTTTCACAGTAATAGAAAATAAATTTTCCTAGCATTTTAATTTTTTAAAAATTTCATTAAAAATTCTATACAACATAGTGTTTGAATCTTTTTAAGTGTGTCCTGGTGTAGATGTCACTGACTATTGTTCTTTAATCAATAATTTTGCTTTTATGCTACATTCAACAAGCATCTTACTACCTAGCACAGACAAAGGGAGAAGGGGTAAAGAATAGTGACAAAGAAATCAGAAAAAGAAATACAAGAAAAAAAAAATCTGCTTTTCAGTATAAATTTGTACATTGTGTCACACCATTTATCTCACTATATAAGCCCTATAAAAAACAAATTATATCTTGTTTTTCACCAATAAACAGCAGAGAGAAGGGAAAAATTTTTTACCATCAGTTCAGTCAGATGAGAAGAAAGTAAAAAGGGGGACTGTGCTCTGCCACAGGTGATTTTTTGTTTCACAGTGGTAAAAATTAGGCATAAAACTGCAGAGTATGTGCTCCAACGATGCATCTGCTACATAAACTTGGCTTCAGCTGGAGCAGAATAAATTAAATAACAGAATGTTTGGAAAGCATCATCTCAGAAAAACAAATCTGATCATAATAGAGTATTGTAGCTGTCTGCAGGAAAAGAGAAATAATTCTTCTGAATAGCTGACATTCTGGCAATAAAATACAAGGTTTCTCAAAATTATATGCTGCTTAGTTGATTTTTGAGTTTTTAAAAATATTTTCTGGAAATCATCCTTGCACAACAAACATTTTATCCATCCAGTTGATAGATACAAACTAATATCTTAATTACTTTATTGATGTATTTATTGGTTAAGATTAAGATTTATTAATAAGAGTACAATTTCTCCCTATTTATCAGTGTATTAACTTTTAAATTATTTGTGTTTTAATCTGACCTTTTATTATATTCAGTAGCAACACAGTCTGTAAACTTAAAAATTGAAAAAGCAAATCATGTATGCTGCTGTTCCTTTAGCAGCAACTCACTTGATTCCACATCAGGTTTTGGCTTTCAATAAACATCTCTTCAGAAAATCCAAGCAGCAGTAAATTATTTGTTTCACTAGACTTTTATAAAACAAGATTTTCCAAACCATTGTATTAACACACATTCTAAACTGAAGCTCAGTTTTTAGGACAAGTGACAAGAGGAGAGACTAAAAATATGTGAACTATCAAAATATCACAATACTGAATCAGAAATGAATTGAAATTCTGAAAACAAAACAAAAAAGAAACCAAACAACACAAGTTTCCTCCAGAACAGGCCTGTGTGGGCTGTTGGTATTTGTGAGAATGAAGCCTAGAGCAGCTTTAATATTTGCATCCAAATTCTCATTAGACAGAGCAGAAATCCAATTTTGAGCAACCAATCCTCCACTGCTCAGTTCCAGCAAAAATTAGAAGAAGTCATAGAGAAACCTTTGATATATCCCCCTTCCGTAAAATCCCTCAGCTATTTTTTTTCGAGGAGAAAAGTTCATCATAGTGAGCTTCCATTCCCTATCATCACCTGCTGTGCCTGTTCCTGTTCTGGAGTGTGGGATTTCCCAGGAGCACAGGACTGTGCTGGAGCATTGCACAGCTGAATGCAGGGGGAGAGGGGGCCATAAATAGTACATAAAAATGGTAAATGGTGGATAAACCAATTGTCAAGGACAGCATAAACACAGTTTTGCTGTTGAAGTGACACACTGATGATGTTCATGTGAGTGAGAGACAATTTAAAACCAGGAGAGAAACAACAAGCCCATGACACTCAGGCAAATTTAAGCCCAAGTAAAGCCAAAACTCCCAAAACTACTCAGAATAAACTCTATCCTATATAAAGACATTACTTTCCCCCTGGGCCTCAATCTGTTAATTGCTGGCAGTGTAACACTTTCTTCCCCTTTCTTTTTTATTGACAATTTGCATTATAAAGTCATCAATCCAGTAAATGATTCTTATCATTCCAGTTGTTTTTTTTTTCATGTGTCAACTTATTTAAGATTTTGAGTCCAGCTGCAATGTATCTTCAGATGAAAGGGCTCTTCTTTTCACCTCAGGAGATCCTTTGTCCTGAGAAAACTTCAAGCAACCACAGGAAACAGTAGGGAGGGAAAGCAAGGAGAAGAAGAAAAGGAAAAAGTCTCCTTCACTCAGATATATATTTATAAGCAACAACCAACCAACCAATCAAACACAAAGCACAATAAGAAAAATTTTGGCAGACAAAGTTAATTCTGCAAAAGCCCTTCTGCATTATTGAAAATCTATGTAGCAAATTGATCTGACTGAAAAGATCAAGCTCTAGGTTGAGGAACAAGGATTGAGTCTCCCCCTCCTCACATGAACAAACAAGTTTATTGTTTTACTGAACACACTTCTCATTGGGAACACTCACGGGGTAAGATTTCAAAACCATTGAATGTGTACAATTAACTGACATTCTCATTAACTTTTTTTTTTTTTTTTCAGGAGAAATAGCTATTACTCTTCACCTCTTCCTGCAGCATTCTGACTATTGCCACATTTCATCAACTTTGGCTGTCTCAGAAATTTTGTCACTAAAATGGTGGGCTAAAAAACAACCTTAGCAGAAATACTTTTAGAAGATAATCAGGTTGTTGGAGCTCTTATGATCATTCACCTGCAAGCAGAAAAAAAAAAAGCCCCTTTTCTTCTGCATAATGCAGCTGGGCAAGCTCCTGTCTAGGAACTAAAATTAATACAAGAACTCGGGCAGCACACATGGGAATGAATGAGGAGCAGGTCAGAGGATCATTAGAAAAGAATATCTGCTGCTCTTATTTTAGATTTAGGATGCACAACTCTCTGTCTACTCAAGTGCTAGGATTCTTTTCCATCCCCTGGAAGTAAAATGAAGTTATTCCTCTTGCCACAAAGCAAGTAATTGAGATTACAATGAGTACAATTAAAAAGACTGCAAGATTCTGCTCCAGGTTCACCCCACGCCTCTTAGAGTGGCAAAGCCCTGGTAAAATTTGTTTTACATAGTTCTGTGCCTGCAAATTGGGCCAATTCTTCTACCTTTGAAATGAATCTCCACAGACAATAACAGAAAAAGGAACCCCAATGACAATGTGAGCCTCTTCACAGCAGTAGGGTGGGATGGCAACAGATCCCAGGCAGGAGTCGAAATGAAAGGGGTTCAGAATGGCCATGAAGAAACACTTCAGCATTTCACCAGTAGAGCAGAGGACCCTTCCAACCTCAATTATTCTGTGACCCCCCCTGGAATGGATCATGATTCTGCACCTGGTATTTTTGGGGTTTAGTTTCATTTGTGACCTTGCACGTTTTTGACCTTACACCACCCAAACATAGCATTCAAGAAAGAATAATTGGTTTCTTTGAGGGTTTTAGATCCTTGCTTCAGCTACCAGTGTGTTGTACATTTCAGGTTTTTTTCTGTATTTGACAGATAGATGCATTAAGAGAGATGCATTGAGAAAGATTAAAATAGAAACTATGAATTGGAAACATCTAATCACATTGCAATAAGACCTAATTTTATCAAGACAAACAAGTTTGATGCATCCCTGGTCCTTTATTGCAACTACAACTATAATTTTCTCGTTACACTTTTAATTGCAACTATAACTGCAAGTCCAGAATGAATCTGAAGAGCCACAAAGTAAATATGCAGGAAAGGAAGACCACAGAGTGGCTAACTGTGAAAACTATGGGTTTTGTACTGCATGGTGATCAGGGTAATAAAGAAGAAATTTGAATGAATTTAGAATTCTTTGTTTTGAATCCAAATTGTTGTGTAGCCTGGCTCTGAAAGTCTCAGTATCTACATTTAGCATAAAAGGCTAGGCTTGGCATCCTGTCATGAGCTAGTCTTAGCCATCACTGGACAAAATCCAGCCACCACATTTTACCACTAGGCCAGATTTAATCTTTTAAATCCTTACCTCATTTACTGTACTTTCAAATTCAATTGTGTTGTTGTCCCACAGATGACAGCTTTCTTCCCTGCTCCTGATTTAAATCCAAGGCATGTTCCCTGCCCTGATTTAGCTGCAAAACACCCCAGTAGACAGCAATTTGGTGGGAATACAGTGGTTATTTAATTACAGGCAGCATTGTAGTGCATATGGACAGGAGAGCTAGTTTGACATTGGACAAACAACAGGAAAGGAGAAGACTGTGCATAAGTTTCTCTTTTAAAGACTGTGAATATCAGGGGTTTAATTACATAATGTCATACTTATATGCATGTAGATCATCAACTAGGCTGCTCCAGACAGCTCCAGATACATTTATCTCATACAATAAAAGCAGTAGATTGTCAACTTCCTCATGAAATAACCCTGCCAAGAGTGCTGTATTCTGGCTGGAGGTTGTCACAGGTATTTCCTGTCTAGACTGGAAAGGAAGGTAGAGGATTCCTAATGACATTCCACCTCTCAAACAAATTTTCTTCAATATGTTCATTTTTTTCACACCAGCAAAATAATTTCTTGGTCTTTGCAGCCAACACGTCCCTAATGCACTTCTTCTCTCTTTTCTTTGGTTCTTTGTTCTAGTCTCATTTTCTTCTGCAGCTTTCATTGTTCCTATTCCACTTCCACTCTCCTTATCCAAGCACTATTGAAGTTTTCTCTCCAGTACATTCAATACCCTAAAGTTATGGGTCCCTTCTACTCAAATCAACGAGCATGAATGCATCCCTTATTTATTCATTTCCTGTTTCCTCCTCCCTCTGCTTCTCCCAGTCCATCAACACTTTTAGAATTCCCATCAATTAACAGAATTTTGCATCTATAAAGAACAAAAGTATCTCTGACATAGACATGAGCCAGCAACAGCATGGGATGAGCCATGGAAGCACACAAGGGATCAGCATTTTGAAATATTTTGTCTCTCATGAACATTTAGGTTTCATTCCCTATTCACCATAATTTAAAGTTGGTGGGGTTTTTAATTAAAATCAGGTTTACCTGTGAAATTCACTGTATTATCTATGGTGCCTGTAAAGTATGATATAAGGAAAAGCAAGAAACAGGCACTCAGTAAAGCAGAACTTGTTCTTTAATTAATTAATGCTTACAAATTTCAAAGTTCTTTTACACATCGACCATCCAGATGGTCTTATAAATAAGTAAGAGCTTGGGATGCCATCTTTAGAAACAAGTTGTGTGAAGGATGTGAAGTAGAACATGCACTGAGATGGGTGACATGATTTATTGACAATGCTGTGGAGAGAATCTTTTGTGATGCAAGTCACAAACTAACCTACATTATTTCCAACACAGTTACTCTTTAATACTCTGGAATTTGATGGGAAGCCAGAGAAAGATAATGCCATCCAGGACTGGCAAGACTATTAAATACATGAAGAATATTAGGCATGAATGTATTTTTCCTAATTAAAATAAAATATTTATATGATATAGCTTTTTAATATGGGAAATCTAATTTCTTTTCTTTTTCATGCAGACCTCAGTGCTCAGATGAGCTTCTCTTCCTGTAATAGCTATCAGAAGAAAAGACTTTTATTATTTCTTACATAATAAAGAAGGTTAATCACTTGATAAAACCATGCAAAGAACCACCAGCAAATCAAAGTTATTAGAGAGCATTTTACGTGGGAGAAGAGAAAATGCCCCATCTTACTCTTGTCATAGCTCACAGATCAAATGAAAATTAGAACACTTTGGATGCTTTAAAGAGCTACTTTCCAACAAACCACACATTTCTCAAGGAGAGTAGCATTTTCCTGATCCTGTTTAAAATAAATTCAGTCGGGAAAGGACCTCAGCATACCTACAGAGTTATTTTTCTAGACCAAGCTTGCTCAATCACAAACTGTGAGGTTCAAAATAGCTGCTAAATAAGCAATTTGTTTGAACAATGTGAGAGCTGCTTATTTTGGTGATAAAACATAAGGGAGTGTGTATTTCAAATCTTTGGATGTTCCTGCCTCCACATTTCCTGTTTCTAGTGGAGCTCAACTTTTGGTTAACTTGCAAAGGCATTCATTACTTGAAGGGGGAGATTTAATCTACAGTGAAAATTGGCTGCTGTGCCTGGGCCTGGTGGCAGTGCACCTGAACATGTGCTGCCAACTCATCAATGAGGTGGTGAACATTTATTATGTATAATGTTTTATTTATGCTCTCTAGAAGAGCCTGATACTAAACACCCATCAACAGCACAAAGGGGATGCAGTCCATGAGCAAAACACCTGAGAAATCATCCATTTTCTACATTTGTGCAATGGCAAGGGAGCTCTCAGACAGGAATGCTCAGGTGACCTTTGGGAAACAGGTACAAGGAATAAGTTCATTATTTTTGCTTTCCCATATACAGAATTCTGTGGGAGATTGGGTGCAGAAATCCCCAGCCCTTGGGAAGAGGAATCATCCCTTTGACAAGCAGTCCTAGAGACACTGACACAAGTGGATTGAATTCCCTCCTTGGCCTCATTTACATCATTACAGGACACTGCACTGCCTAAAGGTGAGTGATTCTGTGAATATTTGACATCATCACTTCATGCCCTACATCTAACAATGTACATGGATGGCAGTAATAAAAACAGAATAGTAACGTTTGCTGTGACAGAACATGAGGATCAGAAGTATATTTATCAGCTTATACTCTCTCTATTTGTTTGCTTTGGGTTTTTTTAAATACACAAGAAATTACTCTGTGGAAGGAGAAGGGAATTGAGACACAGCACAGCCTCTGGGTAAAAGCCTTTCCAACAACTATTTAAAGGTATAAAAATTTAGTTCTCTTACAGCTGTTTTCTAATAAGATGGGTTTTATTAGTTCAAAAGTGTTAAAATCTTGCACAGTCAAAGGCTGTGGGAATAAACATTATCCTAATTCAGGAGGCTTCATGCAGGATTTTGCTTGTCTGGGAGAGTTTAGATGGATATCTGTCGAGTTATTCCTTAAGACAACAAACATTTTTACTAGGTTTTTCCCTTCTGAAGTTTAAGGATCATTTGGTTCATATAGTCATGTTTGTAAATATATGCAATGGATAACTGAAGGAGCTCAAAATCCTTAATTTATAAAGAAAAGTGGATGACAATTTTTTCTCATTTTATTTTTCCTTCAGCAGTGTTGATAATAGGACCAGAAAAGCCTCAGTTGCTGATATTCTAATGCAAATGAAACAACTCTGCATTAAATGCTGTTTTCAACAAGGATTCTGTGTTATACAGGAATCCTCTGTCAAATCAAAATCTCAGTGACAATCTCACTGCCTCTGTTCAAGGTGATGAACACACTGTGTGACTCATTACCAATGTGTCTATTTATAAACTTTTATCCAACAGAAGACTGACTGAACTTAGGTAAGCAGCTGGCACCAGTGAAAAGCAAAACTCTGACATTTCTCTTGCTGAAGTAGTGGAGAGCTGTATTGGTAATTACAGTTTTTGAAGCATAAAGAACTGCTTTCACTTCATACAAATTTTTACAGGAAAAAATTTGAGGCTTCTTGATTGAAATTAAAAGATGAATCTTAAGTGTACACAATGGCGTTGGAAATTACGTAAAAATCCAGACATCACCTTAAATTCTCAATTAAAGGAAAAGCAGTCAGACAAAATGAAAAACATAAATAAAAATCAAGATGTCTATTTATTCAGATGCAATGTATAGGAAATCTATATCTGTAGATATAGGATCTGATCTATATGTATAGGAAATCTGTATCTATAGGAAATCGGTGCCATGTTGCACTGCAATCTTAGAAGGAACAGTAATATTTTTTATTTTTAAAGTTCAGAGAAAAGCAATAGTGGCAGGGCTGCAATCACACAAACATTGAGTTTAGATAGGCATAAATTTTCACTTCAGCTTCCTGATTTTTGTGTTCACCATGCAGACCTATTTCCAACCTTTCTTTAAGCTAAGCCTGACATTTATAGAATGTGTAAATAAAGACAAATCAATAAGACCTTGGGTGGGTATCCCTTTTCCTGTTTCAGTACTCTTCTTTCTATCATTCATTTAATGCATTACACTGTGAATGCTTTCAGAAGAAAACATTCACTTTGTCTTCCAAGGAGACAGTAATTTAATTCCAGAGTATAAAGTTTCTAAAAATTGCCAAAAAAAAAAAAAAAAAAAAAAAAAGATAGCAACCACCTTATGAATGTGCTAAATAAGCATTTATTGTGGTAAGGATTACAATTGCCTTGAAACCTGTCCTTTAAAAATGTTTGTCTTTCAGTTCTTTTTGGCAATTCTTTGTCTGCAAGTCAACATGAAGAGGCTTTCCCCAGACTGCCTTGTGCCCCTCTTCTCTAAATTTTTACCCCTGAAACAGGATTAAAGCCGAGCACCCGCCCTTAGCGTATTTTTTTTTTTGTTTTGTTTCCATTGGTCATTGGACTGTAAACATGATTCTCTCTATGATGTGTTTATGAAATTTGCCTGCACATACAGATTTACCTGTGCTTAATTCTCATACAGCATTTTAAAGGACTGCAACAGAGGCTACACATTAATAATTTGTCATCTTTGTGGTAAATGTGTGTGTCTATAAAACCACATTTTATGTGTTCCACTGAAGGTACAACAGCAGTTTCAGGAGAGTAATACATGCACAGCTACTTAGGCTTTATTTCCACCTTTCCATGTCCCAAACTAGATTATATGTTCAATTAAATCACAACAAACAAACAAAAAAACCACTCCACAAACAAACTAGAGCTGCCTGGCAAATGAACATGGCCTGGCACAGAAGCATGGTGGCTGATCTAACCATGGCCCTGTTTGACATATAATGCTTTCAAAATACAGCTTTTCTTATTCCAGATTGAACTCCAGTTACTATTTCCACACATTTTAGGTTATTTTAATTCTGTTAAATTGAAAGGAATAATAAAAAAAAAAAAAAAAAA
>VZRH01005410.1:59883-82300 GCA_013397555.1 Urocynchramus pylzowi | reverse complement strand
AAAGAAAGAAAAAAAAAAAAAAAAAAAAAAAAAAGTGTATGGAACTAGTTCTGGAATAATTTAAAAATAAATACAGAAACATCCAATACATTTTTATATCTGTCAAGCAAAGCCAATTAAAGTCTCCCTGTGGTGAACAGAGCTTTAAAAGTCTGAGTTTTCTCCTGGATTACACTGTGAGCTGCCTTCTTAGAATGATTCATCATGATCCTCATTATTTCCAGCTTCCAATTTCCTTGTGCCTGGCTGGGTTACCCCAGCAAATGACCACTCATTTGCAAACAGTGCAGGTTATTCATTGCCATAAACAGATAATTTGTGGTTTTCCCAAACTCTAATGGGCCTCCCAAATCGAGCAATGCCTCCTAGAGTGGTAAAAATCTATTTTTAACTCTATTTTCACTTCTATAAAGTCAGCTTGGTTTCCAGTTAGTTTTACTCTACTTTGCAGTTTGGATTCAATAAAATAANAATATAATATAATATAATATAATATAATATAATATAATATAATATAATATAATATAATATAATATAATATAATATAATATAATATAATATAATATAATATAATATAATATAATATAATATAATATAATATAATATAATATAATATAATATAATATAATATAATATAATATAATATAATATAATATAATATAATATAATATAATATAATATAATATAATATAATATAATATAATATAATATAATATAATATAATGCTGCATTGTTGCAGAGCACTGTCCATTAGCCTTAAAATAAGAACACCACATTTTCAGAGCTTGATGTCTCTTGATCACTCCAGCAAAGATTTATACTTTTGGTAAAGTTAGTAAATTGCTATTGCATCTTAAGAAAAATGCATGATTATTTAATTTTCTTTCCCTCAGCTTCAATACTCCTTTTACCCTTCCATATTTACAGAAAACTTTACACTTCTTGATAATTAGACTATCACACATAGCCCAAGAAAGAACAGTTTCATTAAATCTCAGAGAAAACAGCAGGAAATTGGGAATAACAGAGATTAAAAAATAGTTACAACACGTGCAATTCTCCTTTATTATATTTCAAGGAACACATAAGAAGAAATAATTAGAGGAAAAGAATAATTTTTATAAACAGTTCCTACAGATGTATTGTATTGTGTGCCTGTTGCAAAGTTCTCCCAAAGAGTGGAATATATAATTTTTTACTTTGTCCTAATAACCTTAAAGATAATTTCATCACAACTCCTCACTTTCAGACCTCAAAACACTAAAACTGCTGAACACACTTCCCCTCACCCCCACTACTGCCTAACATAATTCCTTCAATATTCAAATAATATGTATCTATATATAAAATTAATTTTCTTCTACATCAAGTTTAGTGATTATATTTTATGAAGCATCAGGAGATGCTGAGTACCTTATGAGAGTGTTATACACACCAGAACTGCACACTCATGCAGCTTTTAATTTCTCTCACTCATGCAGTGTTTTAATTTCTTAACACACCTCTGGTTTTGAATGAGGTGGCATTTAATAATATTCCCTGGAAAATGACACTAACAAATGCTAATACTTTTTTCCAATCAAAATGCCTGTTCACTTGAATGCAACAGCAAGTATATCCTTCAGTGCAGTGACTGTGCACATGACTCTGGCATTGATGAATTCACAGTGTTTTTAACTATTATTAACTTTTTCCAGTTTTGAATAAAAGCTTCCCTTTCCTGAAGATAAAATTAGTTTATAATTTACAATGTTTGCTTAGCACAGTGCATGGAATTTCAGGCATTGATAAAGCTGGTGCTTTCTTTGCTGATGTATTTTCTTTGAAGTGCCTCAGCAGAACTGATTATCAGTGCAGAAAGCATCTGTGTGCAGTGCCAGAAAGCACATTGTCATGCCAACTAATGTAAAATATTATTTGCAAATATTTTAATGTAAACAGCATTAATGAGATTCTTCATTATAATTCAGATCAGGAGTAGGTTTTATGTTATATGTTTAAGAAAACTTATTTTAAATAAGGTTTTGGGAGAAAAAAATTGTCATTCTCATGACAAAGTACAACACCAGCTAAAAAAACACCAACCAAAAACCACAGGCCTAAAAACATTACAGAATATATTAAAAAAATCTACTTTATATTCTGTTATAAATTCCTTGGCAACTATCACATGGGATTTCACATATCTGCAGCCTATTTACTCGCTGAGGATGTTGTTAGTTGTTTTTATTAAATATGTGAGGATGCCACAATTGCACTGTTCATCCAAAAGAAAAGCACAGAAAACAACTTCTGCTGGTTAATCAATTAATTCAATGTTAACTTCAGGAAAGGAAATGTTGAGCATGTGGAGATATTAAAACAAATACATATTTTTAAATATCTGACGTAAGCTAGGGCAAAAAAATTTAAACATCTCTGGCATGTGTTGAACAATGAGTAAAACAAGGCAATGCTATATGTTCCACAAACATAGGTTCTCTGATGGTGAAATGATTATGTTGGTGTCTACACAACACATGTCTGAATGTCCTTCGAGTGGAAAAGCAGAGCTTTAAAAACAAGGGGAGGTAACAGCTGCCAGTTCTGTGCTCCAGCTGAAGCCATTGAAGGAGCAGGGTGCTGGAGAGTCACCAGAATGCAGCAGCTGACAAAATGAGACAATGAGCAGGGCAATAATTGCTGTGAAATCAAAGACTCACTGCATATTTTCACATGGTGCACTAATGAAAACACAACTGGAGGCAATGCCAAAATGGGACATTTAGAGAAAAGTCAGTAACTCAGGTGAGTCAGATGTTGGTTTACAAAGTCATTACCCCACTGCCTTAACAGAGAACCAGGACACTGCACTCAACATGAAATTAAACTTTAACTACACCTGGATGCTGCAACTGCTACCCAATGTGACGTGGTGCTGTACAGAAACCATTCTGTGTCTGCTCACAATGTCCCAGCTCAGCCATGTCCCAGAAAACTGGGTCCAGTTCAATAAAATATCAATTGTGTGTCACTGTTCACATGCGTGAAGGAAATGCTCACATGTTTGGGTTTGGTGGGTTTTTTTCTCCTTTTCCTCCTTTACTTTTTCTTTTTCTCTCCCTATCTGGAACCAAGAAGTCACTGCTTTATAACACTTGAGGTCAGCAATAACCTGGTTTTAATTTATTTTAAGTAGCTTTGAAGTCGGACAAGTCAATTCAAGAATTTCAAAGGCTGGGGAAATAACCACCTTAAACTAAATATTAGGTAAAATTTCTTCCTCAAAAGAATTTTCAAGCACTGGAAGAGGTTGCCCAGGGCAGTGGTGGAGTCCCCATCCCTGGGGGTATTTAAAAAATGTGCAGGTGTGGCACTTGGGGACATGGGTCAGTGGTGGATTTGGCAGTGCTTGGCAGGATTAATGGTTGGACACAAAGATCTTAAAGGTCTTTTCCAACCTAAATTAGACTGCAATTCTAGCAAATTAAAAGTAAAAACCTTTCTTAGGCAAAAAGAGTATGAACTGGCAAGAGCACCTCAGCTTCTCTATTTTGGAGCAGTGTAGTTACTGCACAATATGATACACTAAATTATTCTAGTTGTCTGTACCATCCTATACTGGAAAAATAATCTTTTGTCAGAAGGAGATATATAAGAACCATAGCAATAATTATTGTGTATGGATTCAGTCTGGAAAAATAAATTGTTTCTGATAAATTTAATAAGTTATGAGAAAAGTAATTAGAAATTTCCATAAATAAGTGATCAATTTAAAACTCATTTGGATTCTAGCTGACAATAAGTTCATTTCTCTCTGTGTGAATTTTTTTGGTATGATTGAAAATATATCTCCATTAATTTCTCTATGCCAATGCCTTTCTCTGTTGTTTCTCTCTATTGCAGAGCAGTTCAGATGTCAACTCTCTTGCATTTCCTGGACAACAGGAGTTTCATTCCACTTTATTTTTTAAGACTCTGCAAATTCAAGGGATACAAAATCCATCTGAAAGCAACTTGGAGAGAGGCTTAGAGCAAAGAATGAAAAAGCCAGAGTCTCATAAGATGGCAGCTTTTCCTGCTGCAGTGTGACAGTAACTTTCTCAACATTGAATAGTAATTTTTTTAATATCTCCTCCATATTTTGATAGTGTGTGTGCTGTACAGGACTCACTGGGACCAAAGTATAAAGTAAGATCATTATTTAAGATGCCAGAAATCAGCTGAGCACTTAATTTCTTTTGTTGTTCTTTTTGTTTAATAACCTTGGAAAATATCTTCTAATTAAAAAATTCAACAAGTCTGGTTTTATTCCTCTATGAATCTGAGCAACTTTGGGTTTATTTGTTCTCATACTTTAGACCTGTAGGACACATCACCTGCTGAGCTTAGAAAAGATGTCAGAACAATGGAGAAAATCATGTTTCCTTCCTCTCTCCCAGAAAGAGACTAAAGTGGCTGGACAAAAATGTCTTCCACTGGTTTATTTGTTAATTTTTAATTTATTTATTAAATAAATATTTTATTTATTTTATTCATTTATTTATTCATTACTTACTGATTTTCTCTATATTATTATTTCTTTCTCATTTATCTCTTTTTTTCTTCATTTACCACTTTCTTCTTTAGGTCATCCAAAATAGTGAGCAGCTGCTTCATCTCAGTTTTCTGCAGGGTTTTGGAAGTACAGTAGGAAGATTTAATTTCTCTTGGAATGGGAAGGAATCAACATACCTTCCTCACAAAATACATTATATTTTAACAATAGTGCTACCCACCAGAAACCCTTACTATTTCTGAATTACTTCAACTATTGCAATTTTTTCTCCTGAGTTAAGGGCCCATCAACAAGTCAAGGACCAGGTGTGCTTATTATGCATTTTTATTTTCAGAGCACACATATATTTTAAACAATATTTTTACAATAAGATATTGTTTCTGCCCCGATAATACAAAATCTTTTTGAGAATTAAGAAATATTTGGCTAAATAATTTGCAACAAATAATTGTTCATTATATGCTTCCATTTCACAACAGCACAACCTTTTTTGAGCACTTTTTAACAGCACAAATTTGAAGAAGCTGCACTTGAAGTGTTCTTCAATATACTGCCATGAGGTAAATAAAGGGTCACAGAACTTGAAAAGAAACTTCTCACAGATGGAAGAAACTCTTACTGATTGCACAGATTTGAAATATTCTTTAAAGGCTGATGTCCCCCCTTCCAAGGCTGCAAAACCTTTTTAGAGAGAAACCTAAAATCAAAACAAAATAAAAATAAAAAATAAAATTCTTAATATTTAACAACTCTTCTTTTACAAAAGGAAAGCCTCACTCATACAAAATGGTCTTCAGAAGTGTAACAAAGTCCAAGTCAGTATTGAAGAGTTAATCATGAATGCACGTGGAATTTCACACATTTCCTATGTGTTTTGAATACATTCACAGAACTTGGTAATTTTTAGGGTAACCACTACAAAGTAATAAGAGCCAGAAATGGATGATTTTGCCCTTTTTTGGTTTTTGTTAAATGAAATAAACCACAAACAAACAAATAAATAGTATCAGAGACAAAATTAGTTGCAAATCATCAGCTAAATATTTTCCCCTAGAGCATTATGTTATTCTTATATAAGTAATGAGCCAGTGAGCATACACAACTGCATCTGAAATAAGTACACCATATGCAAAATTAAGTGTATTGCAGAGCACCAGCTACAGACAGAACCTGACGTGTAGCTTAGGAAACAGAGTGAAATAAAAAATAAAGTCTGAGTTGTTGGGGTTTTGTTTCGTTGGATGGTTGGGTTTTGGGGGGTAGAAATAATTGACAATATTTTCAATAATTACTGCTTTATTTTCATGTATAACTAGAGTTTAAAAGTTTCTCACGGCTGGGAAACCCTCACTGACAAAAGCTTGTGCAATTTACATTCTCAGAGGTGAATTGTACACAAGCTTTATGTGGATGTCATCCAAAAGTGTCCGTCTGATAACCAGGGCAAGTTCCATTTGGGCAGAACGGGACAGCAATACCTTTAGAGCTGAGCTGTCTGGCAAAAATGGGGGAATTTTCCTCTCTAGTGTGGGACCTGACCAACCTTTGCTCTCTCCAAAACATCCTACTGAATGGGATGAGTGGAAACCTCTGGAGCTCTCCAGCACAAGAGAGAGCTGTCAGCATGGCATTCACACTGCCCCAGTGAAGTCCAGGCTTCTCCAGCCTCCCTCACACACTCAGTATAAATCTGTCTGCCCAGAAATTTGAGGAATGGATACCCTGAGATTTACTTTTTTTCCATCACCATGATTAACATTGCATTTTATAGCACATGCTACTTCTAGGCCCTAAGAGGAAATAAGCTGTCTCTCCCAATGCAATAGAAAAGATTATTTTGTATTTAACTGTTCCACAGAAGCCACCCAGGGTTCATACACAGCTTTCCACACCAAAATAAAACAAGTACCTTATTTCTCCCTCCTCTTACATCCTCCTCTCTAGTCACTGCACACAACATGTGCTGTTCCTGGCTAATTGCCACTAGCAGTAATTCCCACATGAATCCCTCAATAGGGCTTGCATGGCTTTCCTCTCCAGTCTTCACATTATATTGAAACAAAGATTCAGCATAACACATACTGCACAGGCCATTAAGCATTATTTCTATATGAAATAGAATGTAAACCATCTCCTACCTTTTCAACTAAAAATGTTACTCTAACAGTCTTTACTTCTGCCTGTGAATTAGCCAAATCAGCCTAAATTATTTGTAAATTATTTATAGTTTTAACTGCCTGACTCAAGACAAAGGAATAGAATACTTGAATCAAACAGGGGTAAGGAATTCTAAATTAATAATAAATGGGGGATGATACTATTCTCCTCTCCCCACCAATGCCTCCATTTCCATGAGCTGCAGGAAAGCAGAGACATTCTTTTAATGGAAGAAAAAAAAAATTGAAAATATTTATTAAGGTAGCTGTGCCCAAATCTCTATGTTTGCAGCCACTAGCAGGGTTTTTATTTTATAATATTTGCAAAACATAACAGTGGAAAAAAGTTCCCCTGTTGAGGCTTTTTTCTTCTTTTTCCTGAAGATTATTTCTCAGAATTATCTATGTTACATATTCTGGATTTAAGCCATTCATAGTAGACATAAATGAGTAGACATTGAAGGCTCCTGTCCATATCCCTTTAAATTTAGTGGGAAGGTTGCTGGAACTGTCAGGGGGGAAGGAAAAAAGTAATTTGATTTTACAGACATGGGTAGTAATCTTTTCTTCATGGATACATCTATAGCCATCCAGGGCCTGATTGCTTTTTCTGTTTTCTCTTACCAGATTTCATGAGCCATTGATAATATATGAAGATTACAAAAGCAATGTATAGCAATTTCAGATGCAATAGTGCAGTATTTCAAACACTGGCATGAGAAATCGAGAGATAAAGTTAAACCATGTTTATTACAAAGAAAATGACAATTTTTAAGATACCATGTTTCACTTGTGATTTCATGCATTAGTTTGATTTGAAGATATTCAGCATTTCCTTCTATGCCTCATTTATTCAGCTGCTGATAATACGCAGATTCAGCTTGCTAGTGCTAGCAAAAACAACCTTATCCAGAGAGGACATCAGCATGAGAATTAACCTTGAGTGACAGAAGCTGATCTGTGCTTGGTAAGGACTGAAGAGTTTGACTTCTTTAGGAAATGCAACTGGGAGGAGTCAGACAGGAGGTCTGGGCTGAATTCCCTCAAGATCAGATCTGAGCAAATGATCTGAATGGCAGGGTGATTGTTTGTTTATTTTAGTTGATAACTTGAGAATTGTTACTGTAGTTTTATATGCATAGCAAGAAAATGTTTTTAGCTTAAAATATAAAATGCTAAAATTGATGCAATCTCTTTAAATGGGAGAGAATATTATAAATACTCTTAAATCACAATACTTCATATGGATGGATAGATAAATAGACAGGCCCTCACAAAAATTTCACAAGGCAGTTTTGTTTTAAACAAAAGCGCTGAAGAGGTAAGAAATCATGTCTAAAAAAAATCTAATCCTTTGAATACCCTGCCTACTAAAATAGAGAATAAAAATCCCACCACTTCCACTAGGTAGCTCCAAGGTAACTCAGTGAAATTCAGTAGGAAGCATAAAGGAGGCAGCCCGAATATATGTAGCTTTAAATTTCAGCTGGAAGACACTGAGTGGAAATCTCTCACAAAACCTAGCACTAAAAAACCAGAAATGGGGATAAACAAGCCAGCACTGAGCAACTTCAGTTTGTTCATTTAAAAATTGCAAATATCTATCACCAGCTTCCTCGATAAAGAGCACTGATCATCTGAAAAGCAAATATTATTCCAGATTTAGATAGGAGAGTTTCTGAAGCTACTTTAAAAAGCATAAGTAAGTCCAAGAAGAGCAAGCTAGCAACACAAAGCAAGCAGAACACAAAATGGTCAGAAAGCATGTTTTAGAAGTACAACAGAAAACCTGATCTTCTATTTAAGAAATGCTGAAAAAGCAAAGAAATAATGGACTCCTAAAGATAAAATTACCTTTATTTAATGTACCACATAATCATGTATTTTTTTCCTGATTCTGTGTAAATAGTGAGGTAAAATTTTCTCATCCAGTCCCAGGATATCATACCTAAAATAATCAAGGGAAATCACACCATATGACTCACAGTTCTACCCTTCAACTTGCAAAAAAAATCCCAAAAATCTCCTCAGAATACATGCTACTAAAGAAATAAAGGTGTCAGTGTATAAAGGAGTTATCCTGTTCAGCTAGAGGGACTCATATTTAAAGAGCCTGAAAAATTATTTGGTCCACCACAACATACAGCCCTCCATGCCAAAGAACAAATTCTCTTTACACCTTGCTGCCATTCCCCTCCAGTTCAGAATTTAAGTAGTAATTAGGAATGCATGATAAAATATCTTAAACATTGACCATAAAAAAATTTAAATATTAAATACATGAGGAAGAGCGAGAGGAAATGCAAAAAGTGTTTAGACCCGCACTCAGACAAATACTTAGAAATTTAATGCACATACTCAAAAAAAATTATTACATCAATAGAGCACATGGCTTTGTACAAACTTTAAAAACACAGCTTTAGGGCTAACCTTTAATTTCCTTGAATACAGCCATTCTTCTTTGGATTTGCAGTGAAGGTACATCCAAAATCAGAAAAAGAAAAAAGTCATTTTGCTGTCACCCCAGGGCACTTGAATATTTCTTGCCCTGGGTGAGACAACTCACTCAGCCCACCTGAAGCTCATTAAGGCATTCTGGCCCTTGATACAAAGCAACTAAAGCCCAGGTAGAGGAGCCAGGGAGGGTTTTTTCTCAGAAGGGTTGATGGTGGTGTTGTGGCAGCAAAGGACCTTGTTGCAGTTTGATTTCCTGCAAGACCAGAGGAGCTGCTCCCTTTGCTATGGAACTTTTGTTTCTTGGAGTCTCTAATTCTATGTTTTCTTCTATGCACTGGCACTGACAAAACAAGGACGTGACATAGGAAGTGCTCAGCTGACAGAAGAAAATTCATAATATTCTCTCCTTCACCTTAAGCAATTGATTTTGACACTGGGAATTTTTTGCAGCTATGTTGTCTCTAACCTCTAGAAATAGCAAAAGATCAAGACAAAGGAATAGAATACTTGAATCAAACAGGGGTAAGGAATTCTAAATTAATAATAAATGGGGGATGATACTATTCTCCTCTCCTAAAAATTTAGGTAATTACTTGAAATACAGTCAAAACAGTTGTCAAGACCTTATGAGAAGGATAAACACACACATTATTTTATCAGTGAATTCTGAAGCAAAAAATAAAATGTTTTTATAATCAAAAAGTGATGTGGGAGCCCATTCTAAATTTTGGTGTCAAAAGTTCAAGGGCTGAAATAACACTTGTCAATTAGAATAATTTGGTAATTAACAATAGCAAGTTATAAATATTCATTTGTTGCCAGATAGAAGCAGGTATTTAGAAATTTGTAAACTCTAAACTTGTCTATTCCTGGTTCTCTTTGATTAACAGGGCTTCTATTTCCTGAAAATATTGTTTCTCTTAGATTAAAATAGGAAAACTTATGAGTAATATATTTAAAAGAAAACAATGATTCTTTGTCATTGACAATAGAGTAATCACCACTTCATAAACAGAAGCCTATCTTCACTTTCAGCCTTTTGATGAGATTGTGCTAAATTTTATGGAAGTATTTACTAGAAGAATGCCAGGTAAAGGCTGTTCATTTATTTGGAGAAACACAAAAAAACCCCATCTGAACTACTACAACAAGCAGTGGAAGAGTAAAGAACCATACACTAAGGGAAGTTTGTCAAAAAGGGAAGCAAACCCTAAAGCTGTAGCAGGAAATAGCTCCTTGAAATGAGTCAAGGATCAGCTGAAATGATGAGTAAAAAGTGTAGGCACACAGTTTTTGGTGACTGGGAGTGGGGCTGGGGCTGAGCCTCATCCCCAGTGGGCACAGCTGTGAAAAGCAGGTGAGCTGCACTGACAGCAATGAGCCATGGAGTGCCCAGGTGTGCTGACCAGTCACACAGGGAACAGAGGGCACATAGATGCAGTGCATGGACATGAGGGGATAAAAGGCTGGGCTGAAGGACAAGAAGGGCAGTCTTGACTGGAACGTGTGCTGTGGCATATGCTTTGACATAAAAGGTGTTCTAAGTTTTTACACTGTATTCAAATCAGATGGGGAAAGTCCTTAAGTACAGTCCTGTACAAATTGAACAAGGAATATATATATTCTATACATGGAAGACTGGCTGCATTATTAGGCCAGAAAACAGCAGTCAAGCATGGGAAATTCCCTTCATATGTAAATGAAAGCAGGGAAGACCCCTCTGAAAGTCTTGATATTTATCACCTGTACTGACAGAGCAGGCAGGACACCACTGCACTATGTTGAAAGTGTACTTCAGGCATCAAAGTATAAGTGTATGTTGAGAACTAAAAATTATTTCAGTCAATAACTCTTCAACAAATGAACTTGCCCATGAACACCATTTTTAAAAAGTATATACCTCATAAAGCTGTGTTATGGAATAAAAATGAAAATAACGTATTTGCCATTAAAATAATTTTCATTTCTTATGAGACATGATTGATCTACTTATATAGAACAGTTAATGTTTTGCTTTCAGCTGGTGATTGAAGGGGTATTATTTTTAGGTAAATAATATTAACTTATAAAGAAGGATTTCTAATTAATTTTTCACTCATGTTTTGAAATCTGATATTTTATAGAGCTTTAATTTTGTTCACCAGCATATTTAGTACATAAAACCTCTCTTGTGATAACTGTTTTTCTTCTTTCCACGTTGTTTGAAATGTTAAGGAGCCTGAAATGTATAAAACATTGCAACCAAACACCATTAAATGCTACATGATGTGACAGGGGGAAAGGATCACAGAAAATTGTTATACTTGAAATAAACTCCATTAATAAGCACTTAATTTCTTTATTTAGAAAACAAGAACTCTCTAGACAGTAATAAAATAGCATTATTAATGCTGTTAACTGTGGAAGCTCCAAACTCCTAAAAGCTTTGAGACACACAATTTCTATTTTCTTCTGTCATGTCTCTAAAGTGTCCCTTTGGCACAGCACTGAAGGAACTATAAAAGCATTACCAGTCTTTGTGACAGACTTTTTCTCTTTCTTGTTAGTGAAGAAGATAAGATTTGTTTTACTGTCAGAAGATCAAAAAATGAGGAAACATTTTGATAGCTGAGGAAAACAAGTTTTGATTCTGTATAGCCAGCATTGAAGTCACACTATGAATTGACAGAAACTCCTTTGCACTTGACAGTTTTCATTACATTAGGGAAAAGAATCTCTCAGCAGTTTCAGATGTAGATTTTGATCTCATTTATATTGCTGGAAACTCAGAGTAATTCCAGCAAAGTGTTTAATCCTGCCAGAACATCTCAGTAGTAACATTATAATTCATATTTATTTTGGCCCAAGTCGTTCCTCCCACTTGTACAGCTCCCTACCAGGGAATAACCAAGTGTTCAGAGATGATCTTTGAAGACAGAGGGAAGGAAAAAATCAACACCAAATATAAGGGGAGTGGGGGGGAGGGGGGTCAAATGGCCACAGACAGAAAAGAACTAAAATATCCCTACAGCACCCCCTCTAAAAGAAGCAACCACCAAAAAAATATCATCAGCTTTGCCATTTGGCAAACCACAACAGCTTCCATCCAAGGCTGTCACAGCTGCCTTCATTTAAAGGTCAGTTGCTGGTCAATATTTAAAAAAAATATCTCTCTCCCAGATTAATCAAGGAGGATTTCTTCCCAAAATACCCTTCCTGAGAATCACTGTGAAATACTAAAGGAAAACTTACACATTGCAGCATATTCTAACATTTACTATGGGACTTGAGGGAAGATGACAGAGAGAAAAAATATGGTTTTAATCTCACATTTTTCCTGGTAAAAGAGAGATTACTTAAATTATTATTTAAATTATAATTTTATTAATCTGTCTTCATAGCAATGAATATTACAAGAAGAGCAATTTTTATTCTCATTTATACTGTGACCTATATTGCTTACACATGCACATTTTTTAAGAAATAGAACATCACAGTAACAGGAGACAGGGGCCTATTTGCATATTAAATACATATTATTTCACTGGCTTTGATGGTAAGAAGATTTTTCTTACCTATTTTGGAAGCACTGAAGTTAGGAGAATAGTTATGTGAAATATTAATAGCTGATTAGAGCTTTGTTCTTAAGACTCCTAGAAGCTTGTGTCAGGTACTTGGTTTTATTTTCCATGAGCCTGATTGTATTTTCTACACAAAAGCCACTGGCACCAACAGCATTTATTCAGATTAGTTTTTCTTCCTTCAGTATGTGGAGGAAGGTGCAGTTTCTCAATAATTTTGTGCACCAATTGCACCCCCTTTTCTCTCCTCTCATTCCTACCACCAGGAGCAGCTGGGAAAATTGTGATGATTAACCAGGGTGGCAGCACACCTGTGAAATGTGGCCACAAATCCCTTTTGTGGAATGGGCATAACCCTACAGAGGCAAAAGCAGAAATCTGGCAGAAACACCAAGCACTTTGGAGATGCAGAGGCAAAACTGATGCTTTTTTCATGTGTCAGAGACTTTAAAAATATTTTTTTTTTTTGAAAGTTACCTAAGAGCATAAAAAAACATGGGTTTTGTCAATCAGCTTTTATATCCTTTTGTGCAATTGCTGAGGTAAAAAAACAAAAGTAATTTTCTGATCAAAGTCCTTTCCTGTGGAAGGTAATTACCTAAACTGAAGAACAGAGAAGTGCAAGAGAGACTTGGACTTATCCTAAAATCTCACGAGTCCTCCATGATTTTACAGGGATCAATAGGAAGAGGAAGAAATAGAAATCATTTGGTATGGACCAATAACTGGGATATTCCCAGGAACTGCTGCCTTTCCAAAGGAATTTCCCTTTCCCCTTTCTTTACCTTTCCCTATCTTCAAGCCCTGCTACCCTGGTTGACTCAGGGTTTTGAGATGCTGCTAATGAGAATTTTTTCAGCTTAAGCATTTAATTGATTTCCCCCTCAGTATCATACAGCCCAGCCTCCACAGGGTGGGAATTAAGAACTGCCAATCCCACACACTGCTCCTACTTATCTATAACAGCCCTTGCTCTTCTGCTTCCTTCTTTTCACAGAGTGCATTTATTGCCCTGTTCAGCACACAAAGCCTTTTCACAGCCACATCAGGGGAAGCTAACAGAACAAATACTGTTTAAGTCCCACAAAGTCTTGTAAAAGTGCAAGAATAATGGTGAGTCTCATTACGTGCAGATGAAAGAAGGAAGAACTAAAGGCTTGAACAATCAGGATCTTGAGCCCAAACTATTCTGCTAAGACCTTGCAAGAACCTTAGGTCCTTAATGGATGTGAGGAAATAAATTCATTCTGATAATAACATTCATCACTCTGTATGAGATTTTAAGCCATTTTAGAGTAAAAGCATGATCTCAATGGATGACAGGCTTGTGGCAGGTTTCTGTCCTCTCTTACAAGCCAGAATGTCACTGTGAATTGTTACTCATAGAATGTGTACAATCTCAATGCATTATCAAAAAGAAGGTGTTGAAATTGAAATTCAAAATAATTTTATATACACCAACAATGTGTTTGTTTGCAGAATGTCTTGACAAAAATCTAGTGTATGCACAGGTTTATTTTCCATAAAGTTCATAAAGGAGACACACCTGGTTCTCTAACAACCCTTAAATCTCATTTCCACTGATGTGTTGCTATCAGATTAAAACCTATGAAGTACAAAGCAAAAAATATGAATAATAAAGCTTCCCCAGAACTCGGGAGCACTTTGCATAAGAAAGTTGCCACACTAAATTAGAAGTGCTTTTTCATTTCAGCAGAGTGCACTGCAGCATGTTGTCAGGCAGAGAAGAACTCTGAAGTACTGTCCAGGAAAAATGAATAGTCTAGTTAGCTGACATACTTTAATTAGATCTAAATTTTCCTCTCAGTGAAAACCTTTGAGGAACTCAATTAAATCCATACTGATCCCACACCCCGAGCTGTAGGCTGGTTCATTTTCAAACCACAGGAGCTAGGACAGAACTTACTGTACAACAGAAATGTGCATTTCCCTTTAGAAGGGTGGAAAGATCACTTGGAAATGAGATCAGGCTGTCTGTTCAGACTGAGGTTTTGCCACAGGCATCCTGTGCTCTTTGGAGCTTTTAAGCAGTTTATTTTTATGGCAGACACATGGCAAATAGCACATTGCTGATTTAATTAATCCCATAAATAACCTTTGCGAAGCTGAGCACCAAGGCTGCAAGAAGTGGCATTAATCACATATCTTTGTTTGAATAGTTACAAAAGTTTTTTGAGCCAGATTTTGGTTTAATATGTAACTGCGCCTAACAAGAACATTTACATACCCATTAATCAAGCTATTACCTATAATGAATTACATAATGCATAGAGAACAGAGGCTAAACACAGTTTGATTTAATGTATGTGAAATGTGATAGAATAAAACCCAGAAGATTATCTTATTTCTTGACCATAGGGATATGTCATAAAATTATCTAAATATCTTAAAAAGAAGAAAAAAACATTCAAAAAGTATCTTAAGCCTTTAAATTAATAGCGATAGCACATAAATACTTAACAGAAAAACTAAAATGCTTTTACACCAATTGAGAAATAACTTTATGGGAATCTGATATTTTCAGAGCCAGCTCAACAGCTCTCAATTATGTAAGCAAAACTGAATTTTACCAATTCAAAAATAAGAACCAGTGAGAAAACAAGGTATAATCACATGTCCCTATCGCAGAAAAGAAAAAGCAGAGCTAGATGAAGTGCCTTGGTTAATGAAAGAGGAGGCAAAATGGCTTATCATCAAAAAAAGCTTTTGATTATGAATTTCCTTTCTTTCTCTTTATACTGCTTAGACAGTCTCTATTTATTGCTATGATTTACAAGACTAATATTGACTGTGCTGTATGATTCAGAGCCACATACAACCCATCAGGAATTGCAGCAACTTTCTGTCTACAAACATTCACACAGAAAGGTACAATGCACTAACTCATTGACATTAACTAGTGACATCCTCAAAAGAAGTGTTTTTACATTACTTGCATAGAAAGCAAGAGAAAAACAACTCTTTCATTTTTGGTCTTAATGTACATTACTTACATTTTTCATTTATCGTTTCATTTTTCTTTAACATGCACAACATCTTTCTATTTTAAGACTGCTCTTGAATGTTGAACTCTTGGTAATGAATCTACTTAAAATGCACATGTTTTGACATAGCATGAAAATATAGCAGGGGAAAAATGTTACTGAGTCTACTGTCAGCTAAACTGAGCTGTCCTCTTCAGGATACGCATGGGAAGGATGCAATGGGGACATTTCAGCATTTAGTAAATGATAAGTGGAGGGGTGTTTACTTCAGCATCTATCTCTCTTAAGAGTTTAATGCTGGTATAAACTCATAGAGAATCTATTGTGGAAAGAGAAGGACTTGCATTAGATGTGGTTAAATTCAGGAATAAATCAGCATCTTCAGGCATAATGCATCCCTGAGCAGTTACAAAGCAGTTTCATTGGCAAAATCTTGCAGGAAAGTGGAAAACAGCTGATGGTTTGATATCACACATCTTGTTCCTCACCTGTAAGTGGTTTACTCTACACACAGGCCTTTCCAAGATCCTGTAGCATTCAGCCATTCAAATGTGGACTTTTAGCACAGAAAATCATTAGTTTTATAATTGTAAAATACCTCAAAGGGTACAGCAAACCTAAACATTTTGAAATACCAGATGTTTATTTTATAGGTGTCACCACTGCAGGCAGCAGGATGAAATTCTTCTTCCAATTACATGACAAGGAGTTGAAGAGGAGCTTGCACCAGTGAAAGAGAGCTGAATGAAGACAGGTTCTAAGGGGTATGAAACAGTAGTTCTGACTTGTGTAGGTGTAGTTGTCATCTCTCAGAAGAAACACATCTTTTTCCATTGAGGAAAAGCTGTGCTCACTTGCTTCCAAACCTAAGCCCATGGGTGAAACATGCCCAGGAGATGAAAACAGGTTTTCAAAGAAGAGTTTCTTTCTCTCCCTGAAACACATTTGCTGTCTGTTTCTGGGAGCTGGAGCACTCTGAGGAGCACACAGCAGATTCACCCAAATTGGCTGTTAGCGGACAGAAGAATGTTCTGTTGAACAGAAAACATTTCTCCTTGAGGTTTTCCAGACTTTGAAGCAGGAGCTGCCTCAGCCAGGCTGAACAGGGCTCCCATGCCTCGTGCTTCCTCTGAAATTGTTTGGTGGACCAGATCAAAGCATTTCCAGCATAACAAGTTAACCTGCCTAGAGTTTGTAAACAGACAAGTCTCTGGATATTTAACGTGCCTAAATACAGATGACTGGTAGGAGCTTACGCGATGCCAAACAATATTCCAGCATCAAGGTAAAATAACAATTTTGCTTTTTTAACATTCCCAAACACTCCAACTTAAAAAGCACCATACTTTCCAGCACTCCCATTACCTCTTCTCACTCTGTAATATTCTTAGACACTACTTTTTTTAGAAAAGAAATTTAAAAGGCAAAACAAAGATGTGCTACATGGGAGGTAACGAAGTCTGGAGTTTGCTCTCCTATGATTGTGTTCAATTAAAGAACACAGCAAGAAACCACAAAAGCACCCCAAGGAAATTAGTCAGATTGACTTAGATCTGAATTGTTTGTAAATATTTCTAATTTGGAATATTTTCAATAATACCTTTCTTTGATTAGTGAAAAAAATAATTACTCAGTGCATTTATTGGATGTGGAGGTGAGTGCAATATGTATACTGTGGCCTAATTGCTTTTAAGAAGTCACCATTTAGTCTTATTGATGTGCATCTTAGAAATCTGTCATTGTTCCTCTATACTTTATTACATTTAGGGGAGGGGACAAAATTACACCAAATGTGGTTTTACACAATTGTTTAAAAAGTGTCATCCAGCTCATGCTCAGTGTGTAAAGTGACCAGTTGATTTTCACACCCATCTGCCCAGGTAGAAAGGGCTACAAGGAGTCCAAAGGAATGGAAGAAAATCCATTTCTGAATTTTTTATGCAGCCACTCATGAACATAAAGAACTGGAAAAGTCCATTTTAAAGACATTATTTTTCAGTAAAATAAACTGCTTCCCAGTTAACTTCACCAGGCTCAGCATGGGGTGTGCAGATTTCTCACCTCCAGCTAACCAGGATTGGGAGCAGCATTCAGAGAAAGAATACACTTTTCTTCCTCAGATTTCTCCAGGGAAGAGGGAAAAGTAGTGAGCTTGATTTAGCTGGACAGAGTTGAGAAAGACAAATATTTATTAGTTCACTTCAGGAAAGAAAATATCAGTGTATTCCAAAAGAGGTAACTCATGAGGCAAATTATCTTCTTGAAATGAAGTTCCTGTCCAAAATACTGAGTATAATCTCAATATTCTTATTTTTATGAATGGTTTTCTTTTTTTCTTTGTAAATTTGTCTTTCTTCTTAGAAGAATGCACTTAACTAACTTGAAAGTAAAAGCAGATAAAAAGCTTAGAAAACTGAAAAGTGTTATTTTCCAAACTGAAAGATTGTAAGAGGAAAAAGTATCCAGAAAGTTGTTCCTATCCCTGTAAGCATATCTGTCTGTATATAGGGATGCATGCAAATAGTTGCTGTCAAATTACAGAAGACATAAAGATTTGACTCAGTTTTTAAATTAAAAATTTAAGAAACACCCCCTACTCAATTTTCCCAAGAGTTATTTCTTGATATTTAGCTAAAGCTATGATTTAATTTTTCAACTGTTAATCCTCTTGCCTCTATTTTTCTATGTATCACAGGAGAGGAACAAAACACTGTGGACTGCTTTGGCAGAACACTGGAAATGGAGAAATTAAAAGTTACTGAAAAACACATGAATGCTTTTGTGATAACACATGAAAATTTCAACACTATTTTCGTTTATTTAATTTCCTTTTTTATTTTCACACACACACAAGATATTATTTGGCATGGGAATACCCTACTGTAGTTCTGAATTTATACACTATATATTATAATATATATACTTTATACACTATAAATTCTCATTTCTCCTGCTCTTGGTGCTTGGCTTGGGGACAGTTTTCAATAGCAGGTTACAAGACAACAGCACATCAGTCCATAATGTGAGAGTTACAGTCTCCAAATAAAAGAAATCTTCTTTCTTGCATTAGCACTAAAATGTTTTCAACTTTCCAACAAATAAATAACATTTCATTTTGTTATTCTGGAACAAGTAAAAGTAATCCCTAGGTGACTTGGCAAAAAAAAAAAAAAAAAAAATTAAAACACAAAGAGCAGCAAGAAACTCCCTTAGAGCTGAGATTTAAAAAGTTGTGACCCTTCTGTGGGATGTGAGATGACTCTTGTTCAATTCACCTTGTATTTAATGTCCCCACGATGAATTTCATTCTCCCTCTTTCACAGGATGGCAGGACCATTGTTTCCATGCTGCAAGAGATCTCCCAAAGTCAGTTCTCTTCTCACTGTTCAATTTTACATGAAAATCTGAAATATTCATGGGGACAAATAGAGAGTGTTGAAAACGAGTTTATAGCTTTGGGGTCAGGGCACTGGGCTGGCACAGGCAGCACCTGAGTGCCAACACTTTTTCCAGTGAATATTTAAATATTTATACAAAATTGAACAGCTGGAGAGAGAGACAGAGAGAGAGAGAGATCTCCTGCCAGATGGGTTAGAAGACCTCCCAGAGATGATTTGAGGTGAATAGTTCTAGAAAAAAGCACGAGGGCTATTCAGCCAAATCCAGCAGCTGAAGGAATTTTCTACAGTGAAGAAGCCAGTAAAACCAACCCTGGAATTAATAAAATAGTGTTATAATAATGATAAAAATTACAGTGCTGATTGAAGATTTTGGTTGAAGAGCCATTCTATTACTTTCTTGTACAAGCTGGGATAAGCATTTTTCTTTAAGCATAAACCTGGTTAAAGAAAATAGAATTTCTCTGTCTAAGCTGTTCCATGTTATGGAAAACTCAAAATAACCCCAGTGAGTGAAGTTTTCATTTTACCTATTTATCTATTCTTTGCTTTTACAGTAATTCATAATGCTTCAAAACAGATAGAATAAGTGGTCCTCATTTTTAATATTGTTTACCTTATTATTTTCCTAATTAAAATTTTAAGTAGTTTTTGCCAAAATAATGTCTCTTTTTCTTTGAAACCCATGATCATCTATAAATAAAATCACACTGAACTTTTGACCAGTGTTTGAAAATCTTTTGTGCCCAAGTCAATATTCTTACAAATAAAGGTCAGGTGTGTCAGATACAAAATCATTTCTGTAAAATGGTTTTGCAGTTGCCGACAGCTTCAGCTATCTACATTTTTTTGCAGGTCCACAGCAATTTAACCACATTATCAGGAAGGTCCAAGAGATTGTTGGACCTTGCATGTTGGAAAACCATCCACAGACAGAAATGGTAACAAAATATACTTCCCAGAACTCAGGAGATGGTTTGGCAATCCCATCCCTAATTAATTTATTTAATCCCTTCTTGAACCCGCTGCTACTTTTGATATCCACAGTGTCACACTGAAAGGACAACAATCACATTCCAGTGAATTCATTGAATTCACTGCCTGACATTTTGCTGGCATCTTGTTGTTTCATTGACCATGATTTCTTCAACACAAACTCTGTATGTCAGATAAATCACTTTGAAAGAGTATCTTTGTAGAATATTCCTTCAGCAGCTCTGGTTCTAACGCTAAAATCAATATTTAACCTACCCTCAAAAACTAAAATACTGCATAGTATTAAAATTCTCTCATTTACCACAAAGATCTGAGGGAAGCAATTGAAACACTAAAACTAGCTGAAACAAGTTTGGGGAAATGAAATACAGATTAGTGCAGCTCAGCTTTAAACTAACTGAGCTAATGTGTACATTTATAGCGGTGAAAATGGATGGAAGCATATACTTTACAGTTTACTGAGCCCTATCAATAAAAGCATCAACATTTTTCACCCAGACAAGCTTTCATGTTCCTGTTAAACAGCTGGCTAAGCACACTCCATCTCCCCTCACAGGGTGCTATCACAGCCAGCAGTACAATTCCTTTCCCTAAAAGCCCACCATGCACAACAGAGAACCTGGCCACTTGTTTGTTTTGCCATTTCAAGCAAGCAGCAGAAGTCATGTCTCAGCAGCAAACATGCTGGAAACAATTTGTCAGCTTTGGCAATTTAACTGGCTCTGTGGACCTTCCACTGTGCACTTTGTGAAGCAGCACGTTCCCACCAATCCATCAACATCCACCAGGTTTCACTCTTATGCAAAGCTATTTAGGAAACCTAGATCACACAAAGCTCTGCTAACTGTCCTGATCTAAAATGAGCGTTGAAATTATAAAATATCTTTTTTATTCAGAACTCTTTTTTCTCCTCACACTTCACCACAAACTTACTTTCACTCACACACAAACACTTAAACCCGTTTTTGCCCTTTTTGCCTTTAACTGATTTTCATGCAGCATGGGTAAAACTGTGAAACTTTCTTCAACTGCAGGGGATTTCAGGATGGCTTCTCTGTACAGCTGCAGACAGAGGTTACCTTTTTGTTGGCACTCAGGTCCTGACAAGCTAATTCAGGAGCAGCTGCTCTGTTGAAGCATTTTCTTTGCTACTCTCCCCTGCATGAGTTCACCCAGATTGCACTGAGGAAACATGAGGGCTACTGAGCTTGACAAAAACATGAGAAAGACGTTTTCCAATAACGATTCATGAGAACTTTGTGACTAATTTCAGATTAAACGGTCAGTCAGTCCGGCAGTCTTGGTGCAAGTCAGCTCTCTATCACCGCAGAAGGTGTTTAAGGTTAGTTGCTTTGGGTACTCTGCTACGTATAATGAAAAAGTTATGGGAAAAAATAATGATTTTGCATAAAAAAGGATCCTCAAACACTGGAAGATCAGATCTAAAATGCCTCAAAAAATCCAAACATCTGAGACAGAATGGCCAATCTGGTTGCAAGGCAGAGACAAACAAAAGCAGCCTTTACAGACAAGACAATCAGTGTTATCCACAAAAAGGGTCGAGACATGCCATTGATTTCCAATTGTTTACAGGTAGAAACAACAGAGAAATTGGCATCACCTGCTCAGATAAATCACTGACTGCAGCAACTGAGTGCTGCTGCAGCAGCTCCAACAGTGCAATAAACCCCCACACCTTACCAAAGCTCTGCTAGCTCTGATTAGTGACCAGAAAAGTCACAGACTGCAGATGATAAATAAGGAAGAGAAAGGATGTGCACAGGAAAATTATCCTTGTTAGAGAATAAGCAAACACTCTAATGAGGTGAACTCACTGGAGCCAACACAATTGAATAGTACAGAGGGAGAGGCCATTTGTTAACGGGTTGAAAATATGACAAATCCTCAAGTCCATTGCTAGATGCCACCAAGGACAGAGAACTGAAAAAATTCAGAGTTTGACAGTGTATTCTGAACAACAGCCAAGTACCAAAGAAGTGGAGCTAATCCAAGATGCGTGACCTCTTAGACATTTTTTTGTTTCTTTTTGAGCAAGGACTGAAAGCTTTTCAAGAAAGAGCTCATAAAAACTGGGAATTCTGTTCTGGAAATCTGTTTTGGGTTTGCATGGCAAGGTTGAGGTAGCAGAAGGGGCCACTGGGGTGGCTTCTGTAAGAAGCTGCTGGAAGCTCCCCCTATATCCACACTGGAGCAGGCTGTTCCCAAAGACCTGTATCCCATGGAATAACTAACATTAGCCATTGGAAAAGACAAATATTTATTTATGCTTGCGTTCTCCACAAAAAAA
>VZRH01005410.1:45606-59836 GCA_013397555.1 Urocynchramus pylzowi | reverse complement strand
AAAAAAAAAAAAAAAAAAAAAAAAAAAAAAAAAAAAAAAAAAAAAAAAAAAAAAAACTAAGTTGAGAGAAACATTGCAGTGCCTCAAAGGAGAAAAAAGTTTATTGCACAAAAGCATTTTCCGCTGCTGAGAATACTGCTGTGCAAATAGAAGCAGCATCAGCATCTTTCTGAGGTGATAAAGCACAATCCACAGATAATGCCCAAAGAAATTACTAAGACAGTAATATTTTTAAATAAATATTTTAGAACATTTGTATCTGTGGTTGATACACCACTATTTCCTTAAATGCACCTCAGCAACCTCTGGCTTTAGAGTGGGGTTTTGGAGTTCTGTTCTTTAATATTCTTCTTGTATTTTCTTTAATTACACTAAGGTTTGCATAGCTCTTGAAGAGGATTTGTCCCTTGGGTGTATGAAATATGATAAACCAAAATGTCCTGGCCATCAGTCCTCAGGCCAGAGTTCTTGGGAAGATACAGCAATCAATTTAAAACACATTATATTTCTTAAAGGAAAAACACCTTACAATGACGTCTTTTCCAAAACTGAACCTTTGTATATTTGATGGCTGACACTGAGCCACAGTAGTTCACAAAATTCAAGTTCCAAAACAATTGCCAAGATTATTTAGCCATCTTTCAAGAAAAAGGCAAAAATCATTTAATGCGTACAATTTTACATGTTTCTTTTAAATTATTATCTTTAGGGGATTTAGAATCCAGGAGGGAAAACATCTATAAAATATTGGAGGTTTTTTTGGCTGGAAGTATAGAAAGAACTGTTATTTAGAGTTATTAAGGTCTACTAATACTTTCATTATAATTGTAAAAAAGTCAAGCACTTAATTTTTCAAATGCTGAGAGAACTATCATTATGCTGATGATCTTCATTTGCATTGTTAAAAAGCCATTGTTGTTTCCTTAGTAAGAGCAGGAAAATTGTATCTGGCAAAACATTTGCACTCCTGCAGCAGAGCAATGGATCACTTCCAGCAGAGGAAAACCAAGTCAGGGATTCCATTAGCACAGACCAAGCAGCCACACATCCTCACTTGGAGTTTGGGGACAGAGGGAAATCTTCACCCTGTGCAGCTTCATGGGTGACCTAATCTGATGGGTGACTTCAGCAACTGCCTAATTCAGGCTTCTGAAGAATCTCCTGGTAGCTTGAGCAAGGACAGAAAAGGAAAAAAAGCCTCAAATACTGAATTGTAAAAAGATAATAAGAAAGAGAAAGCAGTCACTCAATGGAGAAAAGAGACAGTCACCACAAAATTAGTGAAACTGAGACACAGCAGCACCAAGCCAAATCAAAATTGTGGAAGTTGGAAATTGTATTCAATGCAATGTTGATGACATTTCTTAAGCAATTTATTACTTTTCCCCAGCAGCTAACCATTCTCATAGTGTAATAGCTTCTAAAGAGTAAAGATTTTTAAATGTTAATTTTCAAAGCAAAATCTGTAATTACTAAACAGGGAGACAAAACTAATGAAGACAGTGACTTCATATTTTGTATGTTTTGGTTCCCAAAGGGGACTGCATTTTCAGCTGTAATATTTTACCTGGAAAAGAAAAAGAAAATAAACAATATGTTTTTTAATGTAAGTACTCATGGTGGCATCTTCAGTTTAGCCATCAGAGACTAGGAAAGTGGGACTACTGCTCAATGATCCCTTTTTTCCCCCAAATGCTGATGATGTGGCAAGAGTGCATTACTCAGAATGTCTCAAGAGCAGCTCCTGAAGCCCAGGTAGCAAAGATCACATTGTTCCACCTGAACAAAAGGCCAGGAAGACAAACCCAGCATTAACATGATTCACAGATGCTGTAACCCTAGCAGGGAATTTTTCTAATGATGTAAGATTGCTTTTCTGTCACAGAAATATGGAACATTGATATTTATTTTTTTTTTCCTTCCCCTTGATCCTAAGGAAATCTGGATTGTAACTTCACACTGTTTATCTCCTCCAATAGCTTTGGAACACATTCCTCAATTTTAACAAAATTTGACAGAGGGATATGGCCTCAGAGATACTATGTTCCCACAAGTTTTGTGACACTAAACAGATGGGAAGAGGAGAGAGATCTTTATGTTATCACATTGCATATTCCACTGAGAGAAAAGCTTCAGAGCACACTTCTGCTTTTTTTAAAACTCCGAGTGTTTCCAGGAAAGACAACTTATGCCCTATCTGGAGAAAAAAAACTTGAGACAAAGCATGTCAGCAGAGAAAAAACACATATGCACAGGCAAAGAACTTATTCTGATGTTTGTGAAGTTAACTCGTTCAGAAGGAGAGGCGGTGCTGGAGACATCATGTTTATTTGTTCTCTCCTACCTGGCTTTGGAGATTTCCAGTTCCCAGCAAGTCTGGTGACCTCAGTGGCAGTGAAAACACTGTCAGGTACAATTCATGGGTCCGTGGTGCTATTCTGCAACATCATTGTGGTAAGCAGAGATCAGAACAGGATTTTATGTCATTTTAGATTATGGGGGACAGTTTTTAACTAACTGTATAGTGTCATCTCTAAAGTGCTTTTCTTTAACAGTGTTGGACTTCAGCAGCAAATGACTATTTTAGTGTCTACAGTACCCTTAGGGAAGTGTCAGCTTTGCACACCTTTGTCCTCCTTTTGCTGGAGTTACTGACCAGCAGTGTTTGCCACAATTTCTGCCAAGTTATCCTACTGTGTGCTATTTTTAAACAGCCGTGTAGGAGTCAATATCCCCAAGGAAGCCCTGAGAAGCCATGTATTTCAGAGATGTGTTGTTCCACCGTGGAGAATTATCCCATGACTATAAAAGAGGTTCATACCCAACATGAGCTGCCTACAGCAATTTATTCGTCGAAAATAAAATCATTAAATATTTCAGTTCTTAATCAACATTGGGCTGTGGAAGTCATGATGTGCATGACAAGGTCAGTATACAGCTGAGTCTCCCCAGGGTTACACAACCAGAGCTGGAGGGAACAAGCTTTCCTAATAAACTTCTTTTTTTCTCTTCCAAGTAGGCTCCATCTGCTCCACTTTCCCTCACTCATCCCAAAGAGACAAAATCCCCTTCTCTTCCTTGGCTGATCTTTGCTACATCCTCCTTATCAGCTCTACTGTCAAAGCAGGCTAACTTTAAAAAAAAAAAAAAAATTAAAAATCTGCTTTTAAAAGAGAACTGAAAGCTGCACTTACAATAAGTACTGATATTCAAACATATTTAAATTATAAGAAATAGTTTTCATGCATAGCCAGATAGTATTAAGATAAGCTATTATCTGGATTTTCTTTGTGGGCAAGATTAGAAGGGAGAAACATCTAGGATGGTAAGTAATTTTGCCTAAAAAGATAAATCATATAAAATGTTTCATGGAAAATCAGGCACTGAAGTCTGTGTAAAACTTGGTTCTACTGAGTTAGACTGAGAAACTTCAGTATTGCAAAGGCTTTTATACTGTACACAGAGACATTATTCCCATAACCTTCTGAGCATCTCCTTGTCTCTGAATATTAGGCCTTTCTTCAAATTTCTAATATATCCTGTGCCCCCAAAACTTTGGAAAAAACTGCCAAAGTTCTTCAAATTCAATTTTGTTTTCTCTTAGGTTTTGAAGCATATTTCATCCTTGAATCATTTGTAAGGAAAAAACCTTAAACCGTGTTTTCTTTCATGTCTTTCCATGCAAATGATAATTAGAAATGACAGATTCCAGAATAAAGATGGTGAAAAAATGTCTCATGGTCTAATGGTATACAGCCAGCTTTGAGAGCTGCAATTACAAGAGCTGGAAAACTCTAAACAAAAAGAATATTTTTAATACCAACAAACAAAGAAACAAAAAATCTACATTTTCTAATGAATACCCTGAGGCAGCTACTACAAATATGCCTATACTGCACACAAAATGAGTTACCAAAAGAGAATGAGCTGTAGGAGCTAACCAGGATCCTATTGATGGTACAAGTTTTGTCACATAATGATACAGGAGCTCAAGTTTTCCTGCCCCAAAGCTCCTCATTTTGGGGGGCCCTTTTGCAATTCCAAGTGTCAGGAATGTCTTTATCTCTCACTGAGCACCTCCTGCCCTTTCTGCTTCGGCTGTGTAACATTGGTGTTGAGAAAAAGCTGTAGGACAGTAGCTCAACACAATTCGTGTGTGGGAGAGGTTTTACAGTGACTTCTGTGAGCCAGAGAGAAGTTTGATAAGAGGATCCATGTTTACCCCTGAAAGAATTTCCTACCAAGGTCATTGACATAGAAACCAAGAAAGAAAGAAGGATAAATAAGAGAAACCTGCAGCTGCCTCTTCCAATAAGCACTTTGTTTGTCTTTCCTGACCAATGAGTAAAGTGTAAACTTAGGATTTTTGTAAAAATGTATAAAAAGCATGCATGCCATAATAAAAGCAGGTTTGAAGCCTTCTGAAAATAGAGTGTGTTGCTTTGTGTTGTCTCCATCTCAGCTATGACATTCATGTTCTCATTCTGAAATGCAGAATTCTGTGTTTAATACACTGTCTGCACACATGGGGAGTGAAACAAGCACACCTGGTTCAGTCTGACAGCTAATCTTGCAGCTCTGCCTGGATATCATGCTTCTACCAAGATTTTGCTCTTTCTCTTTTAAAATGCAAGCTCCCGCGTGTCATCCTACCTGCTTTCACCCCAAGGTTTTGCACACCGAAGATTCAGCAAGCCTCAGTCTCCAACTTCTCTCACAATTAAAGGCAAAAGTATTTGAAAGGGAGATTCATAAATGTTCTGAGCTGGGAAGCCTCTGCTCAGAATTAACATTGTCTCAGAAGCAAGTGCAGCACTTCCACCAGCAGAAGACAAATTTCTCTCTATTTTGAGCTTCAGATAAATCTTAAGCACAGCTGAAGGCCTTCAGGACCTCAAGTGAGAGAGCATACAGCACCTGCATAATATCTGACAGCATGCAGACAGCAGAGGCTGCTTCACCAGGGGGGATCCTCTCAAAGTGAATGAGCACGGTTTGTTCAGGTTTTTAGGCTCGTTGAAAATAAAAGATCTGTTTCAATTCCAGGACTGGTTATTTTCCTGTGTGAAGTCCTGGCAGAAGACCATTTTCTTAGAAGCTGTAATTTGGAACAGAGGCTTTTTTCCACTAATGGGAAAATCTCAAAGGTTTTGTGAAGATTATTTTTTGCACTCAAAGATTCAGAAGGTTGCACCAACTGCCTGAACTACCTGAATTTGAAGTATTTGCTTTTAGCTTTCACAAACCAACTGGTAGGCATAGCTAATTTTTTTTTTTTTTTTTTTTTAATCAGGTATCTCTTACTGCTGTTACAGGAAATAGAGATTGTAACTGATTTCTCTATTCACTGATTTATCTATAAAAACGTTTACTGTGTTTTCTCATGAAACAGTAAATGTGAAAAATAGGCCTCTTTGCTTTTCTAGACAGTGTGTTTATTCCTAGATATTTTGAAAACACATTTGCACAATTTTGTGTTCTCTCTTAAAACCTGAATTTAGCCTCCAGCTGTCTAAGCAAAACAACCCATAAGAGAATCTCTGGAGCAGAGAGACCTTGAATCCTGTACAGAAACACATTAAGAAAGAGGCCACAAAAATAATCTATGGGCAGACAAGCCAGACAAACAATTAAGGCAGATCTGGCCTTTGAAAGTATGCCAACTATCCAATTCAAAAACTGAAAGGATATGGCTATTATATATCCTGTTTTGCATGGATTTGGAATAACATTTTTTATTTTGTTCAATTCATAGTTAATATGAGACTGCAGCAAAGTACTGCCCTCCAACACATATCCTCAAAATCAGTCATGAGTATGTCCCATGCAAATGTTCCCTGCTCTCAAATCCTTTAAGCAGCTTTCAAACTCTCATTCAAAATATTTTAATAAACAATCTTTTCCCAATTTTCTTAGCTGAGTGTGGGAACAGCAGTTTTGAGGAGGAACAGGGACTACCCAGATAAAAATAAAGAAGATAACAAGCATTAAATAAGCATGTAAATAAAATAACAATATAACAATAACAAGCATGTAAATAAAATAAACAAGCATTTGATGAAACATGGAGGAAGGCAAGACAGGCAACACCTTAAAGTGCATTTTAATGCAAGTTTGTGGCTCTTCCATGAAGCTGAAGAGCTGCTGCCTGTGCTGTCATAATCAAACACATCTCAAATTGCTGGAGTCAAGTCTGACAATACATTTTTGCATTTTAAGTCTTTGTATTTAAATAACTGCTCTGATTGTGAAGCATCCTGCAAGCAAAAATCTCATACAATTCCTGTGGGATGCCTCTCAGGTGATGGGGACACTTCCCACACCCCATCCCAGATGGACACAGGGACCTTGTAGCTCTGCATCTATAATTTGCATCCCATTTTTCCTGACTACATCAATTCTGTGCATGTCCACCCAACTGTACCTGTTGGGTGGATGGTTCTGCTTCTTGGAAAAGCAGCATTTCTTAGAGGGATGAAGATAACTTGTAAGGCTATGGACTAAATAAAAAAAAAAAAGCAACGTGGCTTTTTATTATTTAAAGCACATATCTTTCCATAAATACTTCAAATAGTTCAGTTTACTGCAGAAACTTGTTTTTTGCAGGTCTGGATACTCCCCCTCTGAAAGTCTCTTTTTATGTATGCTCTCTACATGGCAATGCCCCATAGAGATTTTCAAGTTGAGCTGAAATTATAGAGAAGAACTCAAAAAACCCCCACTGTCTTACAAAATTATTGAATTAAACTTCTGGAAGCACTTGAGCTGCCCCTGCAAGGTATGGGTTCATAGGATAGTTGATTTGCCCTCCACTACATATGGAATTAGAAGCATTTTACTGCACCATTCCTGATGTTTAATTTTAAAGCATCAAATTAAAGCTTAATAAAGCCCTAATTAGGTTGCTTTATGATAAATTATTCAAGAGACATGTCACATATTCCACAGTAAACTGAATTCCCTCAGTTCTTTGGCACACAAATATCTCATTTCAAATATTTACAGAGGAACATGCCAGAAACCTAGTTCAAAGAGGTTTTGACAAATCAGAAAAGTTTCACTAAAATGTAATCCCAAACATATGGTTTCTTCAGCTCATGCAATTTCTGAGCCAGCTGAAAATGATAGCTAATGAAGAATGAAAAGAAAAATCTCCAAATTTATTATGAAAATTAAGTACTCTATGGAAAGATTAAGTTTCATTTCCACCAAGGAAGAAATTTTTCTTGAGCTCCAGTGGAAGCAGGACTGGCTTCCAAGTGGTGCCAGATTTCACTGATGCAGAGCTTGACATTACAGACACAGTGAGGAAGATATAATGTTCTACAGAAAATAGGATTAAAAATGTGCTTTCTATTTGCCACTCATTTTTAACAGCCACCTTGGATCCAAGCCTAAAAAAAATCCCTTTAAACTCAAGAGCTAAAAGAAAAAAACAAAGCAATCAGTGGTTTTCAAAGAAAGTTTGAGAATATTTGAACTTCTGGGTTTTTGGGGGGTTTTTTGTTTTGTTTTGTTTTGTTTTGTTTGTTTGAGGGTTTTTTTGTTTGTTTTTTTTTAAGTGAGAAAAGTCAGGCCTCCTTAGTGTTAGCTGTTCTGGTAACAGATTATTCCACTACAAAGTTTTCCTTATCACTATGCCTTGCTGCTTTATGCCCAGCAGTGCTTCCAACTCATCACTTAGTGTCAGAACACATAGCAAAATGTGTCAAAACATGTCTTCTGGAAAGAAATCCTCATATTTTATTGCAGCATCAATGATTTCATGCTTCTTACAGTCACACTTGAAGTTTATAACTGCACTGGATTAAAAATGTGTTCTTAATATACGTTCCAAGTGATGGCTCCCTATAAGCTTTACAGCCTATTGTGAAGTAAAACTTTTTTCTAGTCCCAATTCAGCAATGAAAACCCAACTAAGGATTTTTTCCCAATTTGTTGTGTTTCACTTTATTCTATAAAAGCAAGGGACCTGATGGTGTTGTAGCAGCAGAACAGCTACTTTATAATGGCTAATAAAAATTAGCACATTTTCCCCCTCATCCCATCACCAACTGCACTCAGAGAAGTCTGCTTCTGGAGCAAGCTTTAATTCTCACATTATTTATTTCCTAACAGCAGGAGGCCTGTTCAACAATTTCTGTGAAGACTGCATGAAATACATGCCCAGAAATTGATATCTGCTGTTCCCAGAAGCCAGCACAGTATTGTGGCTACATTTGTGAGTTGGTTGTTTGGATCTTCCCTTTGGTCCTGAGCCTAGACTAAAAATGATGAAAGGGTTTCTTTGCTGAAAAGAAATTGAAAACACCACACACACAGTGTGGATGAGGAGGCACAAATCAGTTATGGGTTGCAAACAGCAACAGTGGCAGCCATGTGCAAGTGAAAATATGTTATTAAAGGGTAAGTGGGTTTCTGAACAAAAAATATTCACGCCAGGTTCCTGCTATGAATAGTATATAGGGGGAAAAATTGCTATATTTAGATCAGCTCTATTTTAGCATATATTTTCTTCTATAAAATGGCTTGACTGTTTCTAGTTGGCAGCTGGCTTTATGAATATAAAATTTGTTGAGAGATTTTGACCTTTCTGGATGACACTACAACAACTTGTTAGCTCTGCTCTCAGTGAGCAGTTCAGACTGCCAACCTCAGTCCCATTTGTTCCATTTGTTCCATCAGCTCATAGGTATTTTTATGAAATTCAGGGATTCAAAGACTCACATCAGAAAATAGCATCCAATTAACTCAGCAAAGTACACCACTGCTCAATTTTAGGATGCCTTAGTTTAAGATGTATTTTCAAGGAAGCAGTTAGAATAAATGAGGTTCCAGAGAACCACAGAATCATTTTAGCTGGCAAAAACCTCAAAGGCCATCGAGTCCAACCAGTAAGCCAGCACCACCAAGACCACCACTAAACCATGTCCCCATCCACACGTCTTTTAAATACATCCAGAGATGGTGGGTCCACTCCCTGGGCAGCCTTCTTCATTGCTTGATAACCCTTTTGGTGGAGAAGTTTTTCCTCATACCCATAAAACTCCCTCTAACCTGTCCCCTGGATGCCTAGGTATAAAAATAAATTAGGAAATCATTGTTAACATACTTGGCCCAAATGCAGAAAAGACACCAAAATATTGGTAAACAAGATCTAGTCTCAGTAAGAAAACTTGTTTAACAATCTCATGGTTTTAGGTAAGGGTATAAAAGACCCTGGGGATAAAAACAGATGTTACTGGAGTTGCCTGAGCTGTCAGAGAAACACCAATAACACAAGTCAGAGAATCCACTTGACATCCAGGGCAGATCTGACACAGAACTCTGCTCAACAAGAGAGGCTGATGGGCTGAGAGGGAACACTATTAGCTCTGGCAGATTCCCTCCTGTTGTCAAAAAGAAGCTTTTTACCAGAGGGGAGCAGGCACACCCCATTCTCAGGGAGAGAGCAGCATCCAGAAGCAGTTTTGGCAGATGCCTGCCAAAGGAGAAGGGGTACAAACTGCAACTTACAGGAAGCAGCTCTTCAGCCAGAACTGCTGGGGACACAACGTGGTCACAATTCCATGAAGTTTATCCTGCCTTTTCTGTCAAACAGCTTCAGAGGAACTCAAGTCAAAGGAAGGGCCCCAAACTAAGGAATCAAAGGAACTGTTCCCAAAAAGTTGCACTCCAGCTTAGCTACACAGAAATTAAGACCAGTGTTCACACAGGACTGGAGATCAGGGTCTCTCATAAATATAGTGCTAAGATTGAAAAGTATTCATGATGTAAATTATTCTGCAGTCTCTATTAACAAGCAATTTAAATATATAGGGTATATTTAAAATATGTGATACATTCATCATTCTTCTTTAGTTATCCTTTTCCAGAGGGTTTGGACAGGTTTCATTAGAGGGAAGAAGTACAGATCCACTATTTGGCTGGATGCTTAAAACACGTATTTTGTGTCTCATTTGTCGTCCTTATGAAACCAAGACACACAATTGGAAAAAACTCTCCAATTTCTCTACAGAGAAAATACCCTTCTTACAGGCATTTGCTATTGGTAATTTTTTTTCCCTTTTTATTTTCTTTCAACTTGTCTCCTACTGTCTTTTTCTTCTTCCTCTATTGTTTCTGTTTATATGGTGACATAATTGCCCCAGAGAGCAAGAAAAAACAAGATTTGCACTAGATGTGGAAAAGGGTGTGCTAGTCTTCCATAGCAGGGCATAACAGGAAAAATTCCAGGACACAGGCAAGATGTTTTTGAAAATTACAGCTACTATTACAGCCACCACTCCCTCCTTTTTCAGGTTCCTGGCAAAGTGATTGGTTTTGCCTTGGATCACATGAAATTGAGCTGTGCTTTCTCCTTCCTGAAATACAAGCTCTCCCTATTAACAATAGAGATCAGAGTTATAACAAAATAAAACTAGATACTGAACCTTAATAAGGTATAATTTGGCAGAAACAAACTATTTTGGGGTCATCTGCATAAATAAAGTAGGGCAATTACCTAAATTTAGCTTTAGCATTAGGTGAATTACACCAGTATTAAATTTAATCATATTCATGGTCTCTGTATTCCTTTCCCAAGCCAGAGGTGGAAGCTGCAGTGCATTTGAGGTGTGTTACTTCATACCTCATTAAAACAAAATAGCTTCCAGCTACTGAAACTCACATTTGCATTATTCCCAAAATTGTATTCTATCATAATGACATTTGAAGTGAACTCAGAAAGAATTGCTATTGTTGGAATGAGCTGCCTTCTTCTATAAATGAGAGACTGCCACAAGCATAATTAATCTCCAAGTGCATCAGACAATATTTCTCCTACTTACTGGTAGTATTAATGAGATCTGGTGTAGATTAAAATGGTGAAATGGGGAATAGCACGTTCACAAAGCAATGTATTCGTGTGTTCCAGGAGATTTCAACAGACTGAACAACAACGACCCCCAGAATATAATTATGCAAATATTTTATTCTTTTCATTTAGTTTAAGTTAACTCTATATTCAGCATGCTCTCAGGAGCAAGAAGTCAGATGTGAAATGTAATTTTTCCTTATATCAATCTTATCTTTGAATATTTGTTTGATGATAAGAGACAGAATTATTTGACACTTGTTTGCCATCTTTTAAATCTAGTTACTTTTGTGTGAGGAGAAAAAGCAAGCTGTCCATCATCCCATCAGCAGCAGCAGACACAATATTGGTGCAGTTTCATGTCACTTGGAAGCAGCATTGGCTATAAAGGTAACTACTTCTCTGTCATCCAGTAAACTGGAAGTCAAAAAGTGATGATGGGAGAGTTTCATATAGAAGGAGACAAAAGTAGTGAAAATAACAGATTATGGTGTTTCTTTTACTGTTCAGAGGTTACTGATGATGCCTCAGGTTTTAGCTTTTATATTTTTCAGATTCTGTCCTGCTTTAGTGCGTGGATCTGGGAATCATATTAGGGGATGGTGAGCTCTTGTCACAGAGTAGGGAGACAAAACAATTCTTTCTCTAGCTTGGGGACCAAGGGCAGATGATCCAAATCTCAGGCCCAAGAGCATAAACAACGTGGACTGAAGAATGAAAAACAAGAAGGATGGGACTGCATAACCTAAAGCTGTAATTGGACAATTAACTCCAATATGCAAATGGAGCAGAACTTATCAAAGTGAGAGACCCCATGAGCAGTCATGCATTTTGTGACCATTTTGGTTCATCTTGGGTGTAGCCCTGGCTGGGTTCTTGTGCTGCCCAAGGTGGATCCATTGAGACCTTCTAATAAATCCTTGCTTTAACTCTGTCTAGCCTCTGTTCTAGGTCTCTGTTCACAAGGCATCACTGACTTAGCTGCTACTTTTCAGTGGAGCTCCCAGTAAATTCTACAGTCACAGAAAATATGTCTGAAACAGGCCTTAAGAAGCCATTTATTATTTCAGCCTCATTTCAAGACAAATATTTGTCATGTCCAAGTCCTTCCTAACTGGTATTTATCTAATCTGACTTTAAAACATCTGAGAAATAAGATTCAAAAATCTACTTTGCTGTTTCACCATTAGTGAGTTGCTAATGATTAGATGCCTCCCTTTTGCTTTAATTTAAGCTTAGCAATTCTTGTTCTGTCAATCACATGGAAAGCAAATTATGTCCTCCTGCTAAGTAATTCCAGGTCATTAAGGTCTAAGATATCTGGGTTTCTAACCTTTTGTGGCTGACTCTTTAGCTCTTTTAAGATAGGAATCTTTTTCTTTTTTTAAATACACCAAGACAGACGTAGCCACTGAACTGCTGTGCATAGCAGAGACATTATTTTACACATCATTTAGGCTACAGTCCTTTTCAAATACAACCCAGCATGGCTCCTGTTCTTCTTGAAATAATTTAAAACTGTAGAGTCATATTCAATTTGCAAACCACTGTAGCACCAAAACCCTTTCCTGAAGAACTGGTACTAACCAATTTGTTTTCCCACTCTTGTTTGTGGTATAGGACAGCACCTTGCAGGTGTTATTCTCAAAATTAATATTAATTTTAAAATTATGACTTCAACTCACAAAAACCATTTTTCTGTCCAAATGCTATTCTCCAGCACATCTGTACACCCTCTCAACATCCATAAGGAGAAAATATGTTCAACAAACTCTCCACTCTGCTGCGAGCAAAAGAAACCACATGAAATAGCAAAGGTTTGGATGTTCAGATGAACAGGCCCAGGGGCAGGGATCTGATCTCAGAACCTCCCCCCAGCCATGGTCACATACTCAGCAAGCAAGGATGGGCAATATTCCTCCCAAAAATGCTTGCTGTCATCAGGGGAAATAGGGACAAACAATTCATGTTTATTTTGAGGAACCATTCTGATATAGACACAAAGCCATACATACAAGACAATATTTATTAATAATATGCCATGAAATCATTATGTTTATATTTAATTACAAAATTACTGCAGTGCCATCTGGACTGAGCAGGGGAAGAAATACTGAAGTTGTGTTGGAAATAGACTGAGATTTTAAATTAATTTTAAAAAATCAGATTGAGAACTTGAATCAGAAAACCACATTACTGTCAGATATTCTCATTCCACATTTGAGAGGGCTTTGAGACCGTGTTCTGAGCTCAGGAAAACACTGCGTTGGAGGTTGAGATCCATCTCTGTGTAACTGACTAAACAACATCTGTGTGACCACTGCACTAAAGGGCTCCCTGAATGAGCATGATTTAAAGGGGTTTGCTTAGCAGAGATCCATACAAATAAAATGGAGAGGGAATCAAGATACAATGACTTTCCTGCTGTCAGAAGCAGCACAGAATTACAGAACGATTATCTGCCAAAGGCTGAACATATGAACACAACTAAGCTCCCAGTTTTCCTTCACAGTGTGACAAAACCTAATGATCCTTCAGTGCTTTTGCTTTATACTGTTATTTTTCCAATAAATAGTGTGAACTTGTTTCTTCTCACCCCCTAAGTAATCATTTATGACAATTTATTTGGAATGACAAGTTGGTTTTATTTCTCCACTTCCTCTGCAGGAGATGTACTGGAACATCTTTATCTCACTGAGTCATGTCCAAAAAAGTACAAAATTTAAGAAGAAGGGCACAAGAGCTTTCCAATTGTCTGCAGCATTTATTCTCTCAGGAAAGTTCTGGAGAACTCGCACATCAAGTATGACAGCAATGGCAAGATTTGTGATGTTTGGGAACTTTTCACAGAGAAAGTTTTAAAGTTCAGGCACTTGCAGTGAGGCGGCTGCAGCTGAAGTATTGTTAAATATTAAAGTGGTAAAAGAAAAAAAAGAAAAAAAAAACAACTAAGGGAATTTCAGGCTAAAGCAAAGGAGCACTACTGTAATATAAAACATTTTTGAACCTGCTCATCTGTGGTGGGTTGGTGTTGTCTGGCTGCCAGACACGTACCCAGCACTCCCTCACTCTCCCTCCCTCCTCTACTGGAAGGGAAAAAATAAGATGACAAATCTTGTGGGTGAAGCTAAAGGTGGGGATATCACTCAGAAGCTACTGTCGTGGGCAAAGTGACTTGGGGGAAATTTAATGTATTGACAATTGCACAAAATTAAGATGGGACACCCCCTTTACTGCTATGCACAGTTGAATCTGCTGGCATTCCCTAGGGAGCTGTTCTGACATGTTAAAAGATTTCCCTCCTTCTGCCATGAAGAAAATCAGAAAAAAAAAAAAAAAATAAAAACTCATCCTTGACCTTTAGCTTCACCATAT
>VZRH01005410.1:27640-45601 GCA_013397555.1 Urocynchramus pylzowi | reverse complement strand
AAAAAAATCTCTTCCTGATCTTACAGATCAGCCATTGCCTAAATGCTGTTCTGTTCAATAGGCATGGATTTAATTTTGAATGTGCTGGGCTGTGCTCACATAAAATGCATTTATTTCTGCCCCCAGCTCTACACAAAGGCTCCCTCCCCTAAAATCGTTGCTACACAATGTCTACATACAAATCAGCCATGAAGGGATGTGAGAATCACTTTTAGTGGATATAAATTTAACAGCAAAGAGTGAACCTCATGCTCATTTCCCACAAGCAGTGGGGAAGGCTGAAGGAGTTACACGCTGTGTTAAAGACACTGTAAGACCTGCATTTATTCATACTCTTCAGAGAATGCTTCCCCAAAGATTACAGCAGTGGAGGAAGATGAATCCCTTTCTTGTAAAAGTCATGTTGCCACAGAGGGCAGCCCATGCCATCCTGGCCAGAACAAAGGTGCCAGTGCATTTTGTATTTCATCACCACGGTGCGGGGACAGGAAATGGTGAGATACAGGACAGCTTCTGCTTTACTTCACTTGCTTTCCATGAATTATGGAAATGTGGGACAGAACTGAGAACTGTGAATAACTACAGAAGACACTGCACTTGGCAAGTGAAACCTGTCAGTGATCAGTGGCTGGGCTTGTTGCTCAGACTCAGCCATCAGTTCAGCTACATTTGAGAAGTTGATTTTCAGACAGCAGTGTTCCTTTTCTGGGGTACTGAACTCTAAAGCAACCCTTATTGAAATGGAACATGGCCCAAAATGAAAAGAAAAATGAATTTTTACAGTAACTAACTCAGAAGTCTTCTTCTCATAGAGCTTAAAAGGAGAACTGTATTTAAGAGTTGTGGTTGAGCAGAAGTTGTTCCCACATAATTACCCATTAATTTTATTATTGCATTTTCTTATGTTATCTGCTATTACAGTACTCTGCTTAGATAAAGCAAAATAAGATGCTGAGAATATCTTAGTAAATATGCCAACAGATGCAGGAATTCAGTCTCAACTAGGTTTTCTCTTGCACTACTAACAGTCTACAACTACAAGTAAGAATTTAAAATGCTGGGATTAGCCAAACACTGATATCTTTAGTTCTCTGTAGTACTAACTAGGAGAAGACCAAAGTTACATTTATTCTTCATAACTGAAACTTTGATATTCTAAAATGTATTTACCAGTTCTAAAATGTATTCACCAATTGGTCTACCAAGACCAGGAAAACATGTAGAAGTCTTTAAAAATCAATACCTAGAGGAAGAGTCTTTCATTTTTAATGGAAAAAATGTAAGTATATCCTGTAACCATCTTTTACTCATCTTTTCCCAACTAAACAAATTGACTTAATCTTTAGATAACATTATTTATAGCAGGGGTGGAACAAGATTTGCTTTATCTTTCCTCGCCTNAAAAAAAAAAAAAAGGACAAGCAAACAAAAATTATAATATTGATTTGGCAGGATTTCTGCTATCTTTTCATTTCTGAATCTAACACAAAATATTTTGTCTTATCTAGTATTACATATTCCATGAAAAAGTAGAACAATTCAAATCTCTAACTGATATAACAAATAATCTAGTCCACTGAGACTAGAAAAAATTTAATTTAGTATATTGCAGGAAATAAATATTTTCTTTGTTAAGGTCATATGATGCCCACAGAATGCTTACACTGAGACAATGCAAAGTTCTACTAAGTAACAATGCAGAGCTGAGCTTTTCCCTAGGGACTTTTCAGATGGATTTTGCCTTAGGGTGAGGGGCCCGTAGCCAATAAACAATAATCAGAAAATGCTGGAGAAACAGCACTGGTTTTGTTCCAATAGAGAGACAAAGGAGAGAAATTTGGCTACTCAGGTGAAGATTCAAGAACATGCTGATAATAAATTTTTCTAATGATTATACATCCAGTAAAAAATTAAAAGAAGATCTGTACTCAAAAAACTCTCTTTACTGCATCACTACCACACTGGCTCTGTGGTTTTTGGTAAAAGGAGAGAGACACTACAGGGATAAACTCCAAGCATCAGTCAGTCTTTGGAGAAATCCTTCCTCATTGACTGGAAAAGCTACTCATACAAACACCTTTAAACTGCCCATATCACTCAAAATAAGACAAAAGTTGCAAAAGAGTTATCATTCTTGAAAAATATCCATATTTAGCAGTTTGCCTGTCCATATTAAGTAGGACATATTGTAAAAAAATAGTAAGCTACTCCTAAAGTAAAGAAATGTTATTCTAGTTATGTCAAACCTCTAGCTGTGGTCTAAGAAAAACCATCTTTGAAGGCATGGACTAGTAAAAAGATCAGGTTTTTTTAAAAAAACAGAAGCTATAAGCTAGAAATAACCAGCATCTTGAGGTTGATAGAGTGGATTGGATAAACTCAATAGGAAGAGAAAGGCAGAGAAGGCAGGACACAAAACACCTGACTTGGATGACATCCAGACACCCCCATCTGCACCTCACCTGCCTCCACACTCACTCTCTGCTTCTTATTCCTGCTCCAGAAGTCTGAGCCTGAAAAGAGAAACCTCATGTCTTTAAGCCACCCTGCAGCTCTACTTTTATGAGTGGATTATTCTTAGTAATCAACTGGCTTTGTTCTACCCTGGGAGATACCAGTCTGGAAAAGTTTCTCCCCTTGGAGGCTAAGCTGGAAAATTAATTTCCCTGAGTCCTAAGCAGGACAGTAGGAGCTGCAAGAGAAAGGAGATCCAGGATAATCTTTCCATCCTGGACTGAGTGCTGCAGCCTGGCATTTATGTGATTTGTGGCACAGAGCCTGGCCAACAGGCATTTTATTCAATTCAATTGATGAGTGCTGAAGCTAAGATCTACCACAAGAATCTAAAACTCTACAGAGCTTGCTCTCCACTCCTCCTGATGCTCATTGTTTCTACCAATGTCTCAAACTTTAAGAAAGGGGGAGAAGGTGGGAATCAGATTCCCTGATCACAGTAGGTTCAGCTTTCCCTGAAGGAAAAGGAAACAGCAGAACCCACATTCTGACTGTTTAGAGGTATTTCCAGAAAAAAAAACAACCCACAAATCACAAGAAAATTTAGCAGGAGGCTCTGGGATAGGAAATAAGGCCTGAGAGGAATAACAAAGCCAAAAAAGTAAGCAGAAAAACAAGGAGCATTGGAAAGCAGCACAGTGATAGAACAAGGATTTACAGATTAATGTTCTCCAAACTCACTGATCTTTTACATGAAAGAAGCCACTGAACTCAAGGTTTCAAGGGCAATGGTTACAGACAACTCTAAAGTATGAGAGTACAGTAGAAAACTGAGCCTTCACTCTGAAACAAGCAGAAACTCATGACTCTATTTATTGCAAATAAATTTATCTCAGGATTATTCTCCTGGATAGCTCGATTTTTCTTTCTTTCTAAAAGCAGCAGCATTTAACAAACAGGGAGTACTCTTACACACACACATACAAATGGAGGCAGGCAGTTTTATCTGGAGTCTTTTCAGGCTGGTTTGTACAAGTTCTGCCTGTTAACTTTGGCTATTTTGATTTTACTCACACAGCAGGGATGTGGTCATTCATATTAACATCAGCACCAGGCAACTTGGAGTTCAGGTCCCATTCAGAAAAGAGTGACAAGGGGACACTGTCATTCCCACAAAAGTGGCACGAAAACATGAAATGGAAAATGTTATGTAAGCAAAACCACCAGCACAGAATCCAGTCTAGGTAACAACAAAATACATGGAAAAAAGTCCAACCGTGTACTCTTTCTCCCCTGGCTCCACCCCCAAGGAAACAGCAGTTTTCTGGTGCCAGAACACCATTATCACTTCTACTGCTGTCCTTAAAATTGCCTTGCCATCAATTGCACACGTGCCATTATCACTGGGCAGAAATCCTGGATAACTGGCTTCCCTGTGCCTGTGAAGGGGAAGGAGAAAATCACTTTCTTGCTATTGTACATGACTAAACCTGAAAATGCCTCCTCACAGCATTGCAGCTATGGCACCACCATTCACTGACTCCTGTTTGAGTGGGCCTGCCATGTCCTTGTGGGAAGAGCTACATGGAATTAATTTTATTTTGTTTGCACAGGCTACTTTTGAGCACTAGAACACTGGGAAGGGTTTAAGTAACTGATCAGGCACTTTGTTTGTGCTCAGTGAAAGAAAAAGCTGAGATTCCTTCCCACCATCAATTTTCCTGACAGCCTGTCTTCTTTCTGTGTTATCTCTTTCAGCCTTTTATGAGGAAAGCTTCAGTGAAAGATGTTTCAGTTAAAGGTCTGCTGTCACTGCAAGACTATCTAAAAGAAAAGCATCACCTGGGACCCATATAGAGCCTAAAAATATTACTGGAGGCTCTTGGGTTGCTTCCTTTGTGAGTGGATATGGGGGGAAAATACGTACATCAAGACCTTTTTTTCCCCTTTAATAATTCTGCCTAGCCTGAAAAATATTTTTTCACCCTGCATTGATATCAAATGAACATGATTCTGTGATTGCAGCAAGCAGGCTTGGCTTGCAGCAACAAGGATGGCTTTAATAGACTCCAGATGGAATTCCTATTCATTTCTTCTCCCTTATTTGTGATAAAACATTTAGCTCTCAGTCTCCATTAATCTGAAACTTGGTGCTCTGAGCCAGCTTTTACAGCATGCCAACGTTTCTGGCTCTAAAAGGAGTGTGATCCAGCACAACAGAGAATTTGGGGCCTCTCCTAAAAGCTAAAGGTATTGCTTCAATTTAAGTTGGCGTTTTGGCACACAATAGACTATACTGATGTTATCTAGAACAGTTAATTGACCAAAAAAATCCTTGCTGCATGATCAGATGTTGTGATGAATGGCAAGATTTGGGAGATATTTTTTTCCTACTTGCTAGTAGGAAAATTGAAGAAATAAGAGGGATTTCTGTCTTGTTTATTCTGATAGATATGGAAAGCAACAGGGTTGGGAATTGTTTGAATTTTTTAATAGGATATATTTCTGAAGATGCTAATTTGTTCAATCCTTCTTCCACAAATTACTAAAATATTCAGATTTGTGCCCCAAGTAATTTGTGGAACCTTTGTTAAAGACTTCTGCCTCTTATTTCAGTAAATTACCAGCCAAAACTAAACAACAATTATTTGAAATTATGCCTAAAAGTCTTTTTGGCTCCTTGGATTCCAGTGAGACATTTTCACTGATAATTTCATTGCATTATTTCTTTTGACACCTTCCAGACAAGGCTGAGCAGGCAGCACCTGTATTACCAACACTAAGTACCTTACATTCTAAACCTTCTGTTTCTCAGTCCTTCTGTCTTTCAGCAAGAAACAAAAAGTGCAATTCAAAATTAATGTAGAAAAAAAACCAAAAGAGATGAAATAATTTCTTCTGCCCTTTTGCAGATCACTTTTTTCAGATACTATATTTAAGATATTAATTGCACACGGACGTTCCCCCATATTCAAGAGGGGACTACAGAACTTTTCAATAGACCCTTCACCCTTTAATATGCATTTCTCCATCTCAAACAATGTTCTGCAATCTCCCTTTCCTTCACTCACAACAGACAGCTTCAATTATAAAACCTGCTGAGATAAGGTCTCTGCTTCATGAGACTAATGAACACTTGAAATGATGCACTGAACTAATGGGTATTGAAAACAGAATAGCAATTTGTTGTGTGAATTTCATCACCTCTTATTCCTTGGATGTTATTTTCAAAATGCAGTAGTTTGTAATGGAAAACTATTGATATAGTAAAAAATGTAACTCTCTAGAAACCAGCCTGAAGTATTCATTTAAATGAACAAAGTATTAAAGTATAAAAGTATAAATTTAAATTCATTTAAAATGTTTTTTTATGGTATTATATTTGAAGAGGTTACTTTGAAATGTGGATTTTCAATTCAGATTATATTAATGTAAAAATTGTTTGGATAAAATAATTTTGTTACTTTTAGCAATTTATCATCAAAATAAACTTTGCAGTAAGAGGATGCTACCTCAAATTTTAAAGAGTATAAAAACTGCACAGGAGGAAGGTTCAGTTGGTCAGCTGGAAATGGGCTAAGCCAGTGATGCCAACACATCAAAACTGACCCCTTTGTGCTATTTTTTCAAGTTTTTTTAAAGTTTTGCCCCTTCCAAAAACAAACAGTCACAGAATATGAAAACAAAAACCTCTGAATCTGTGAAAAAAGTTTAGAAAATATTTCATAGGTTTTTTAAAAAAACCCCTCTAATTTCAAACCTATTTTCTGAAATGGCAAAGCTGGATTTTTTTTTNTTTTTTTTTTAAAAAAAAAAAAAAATCAGCCGGAAGTTCTTTTCAATTCAATTCAATCCTTTACAGCTGGCCAACAACAGAGTCACTCTCAGCACCTGATGTTGTCTCTTCTGCCACTACAAATACACAAAGCAAGAGGTCTGGTGGCTTACTTGCAATTGAAACTAACCAATTTCTAAATTTTAAATTTCAGCTTTTGATAACCCCCTAAAAAGGATCTAAATATCCTGCATAATTCTCTCTGGAAGAGGAAGTAAAATGCTGGGGGTTTTTTTCTAAGTTATCGTGGGAGCAGGCAGAATTCAAGTCACCTGTAAGGAGCTCTAATTTTCATGTTTGTTTTCAGTGATTTTTTTAAAAGCACTGAAAGTTGTAATAAAGTTGAAATAAACAACTGCTGCCAAGTACAAACTCTTGGTACATACTGTGCAAATTGTTTTCTATTTGCAGAACACTGCTACAGTGCAGAAACAGAAGCTGGTACAGCTGCCTGGCAAGTCTTTGCACTGGAAATGGTCCTCAAAAATGTTCCACAGGAAACACTTGGTCCTTGTGCATCCTTCTGACCAGGTGTAGGGACGCTCAGGCACTACTGCATTACAGAGTCATGCAGAATATAAAAAGAAAATCACCTCAGCAGCACGAGATGACACTGAAATGTCTCCTACAAGTGGAAGACAAATACTGGTAGGGCTGGAAATGCCACCTGCACCCCTCAGGTTTGAGCAACATTTAAAAATGGATCTGCCCATGAATTAACTAAAAATCAAAAGTATTTCATCATGTGCAGTTTTGGGTACTGTTTTTTCTTGCACAGACAGAAATTCTTTGAGTACAGCAATATATGATGTAAGAAATCACAGAAATGGGGTGGAGAGAGGCTACCAGAATCTCAAAAGAAGCAGGAGACTGAGCTAACTGTGATGATCAACCAAGATGTTTTACTCATGCCTGGGCAAAAAAAAAATTCATCTGGACGCTTCCATAGTTACCTTTTATAGCACTCAGTGGGATTATGAGAAAATGCCTGGAATCAGGAATACACCTTAAAGAGGTCCCAGAAACAGACTGGCTGTGAAGAAAAGTATTCTTCTTTTCTCAAGCACAGAGAAAATGTTCTTGAGTCATCTCCAAGCACAACTAATAGTGATCTTTAATTGATTCTGCACTGTAAGAACTTTCCAAGCAGGTAAAACACCCTCCTACCCTGAATTGACCTATCTGCAGAGCAGGTGGGGCACAAAGTGGCTAAAATCTGTTCCTGTGGAGCAGTTCAGAGGTGAAATCAGCCATCACTCCACTGCAATTCCTCCCAGTGCAGGAGAGGATCCCCACAGGTTTATTGGATGCTCATGCACTTCAAACAGGGCCATGAGGAAAAAAAAGGAGGCTGACTGAATAATTTGGGGAAAAACTGACCAAAAGAAACCTGGTTCTGAGGTGTGTGTCACTGCAGTGCTGTCAGGGTTGTATAACTAAAAAAGGGATGGCTCGCACGTGCTCATCGAGGCGATGTATTACTACACTGAATCTCATGTTGTGTCTGGGAGAGACTCATAGATCTCCTTACTACAGAAACATGTTTGTACATAAATTTAATCTGGCATGACTGCAAACCTGGGAAAGTCAGGTGAATCCAGGTGGTGCCCTAGAACAGCTATGCAATTTTTTATTGATGTTTTTGGGCAAGAAAGGAGATTTATACGTCTCTCTCATGAGTCAGAGCCTTTTAACACATTTATTTCAATGTTTTCTGAAACCTCTTTTCAATAGTAATAATTTCTCAGTTGATATTCTTCCTGGCTGTTTGAAATTTAAGTAAATCTAGCAAGCTGAGCAAATATCTGAGGTCTGCCTGCCTTTGTCTGGAAAAAGGATTTCTCATTTTGTGTATCGCTCACAAATCACTGCGGAGCTCACTCAAAGTCAAAACCCAGGCTTATCACAGTGAAGGTGAAGCAGATTTGGTTTTGATTAGAAGTTAGATATAGACCCACCTTCAGTGCCTTGGGTTAACAACAGCAAAGTCACACATTCAGAAGTCAGGAGATTATGGAGAACCTTCAGCTTCTCCTTGGATCCAAAGTTATTTGAAGGTATAAAGCAAATTACTTTATTAGACCACAGAGGGAAAATTAGGAAAGAAGTTCATAGTACCAGGAAACATTCCCAGATTTAAATTGTCTAATATCTGTACAAGGTGCTACATGCTCAGGAATCCAAATGCCTTGGACATCAAACACAAGGGAAGAAAAGTAAACATTTCACAGTAGGAATTTCTATGATTGTACTGAAGTGCTGTCAGTGGATGATTCTTCCCTGGGTACACCCATATGAGCAGTGGGTCACCATTGTTTTACTCAGTATTTTACCCAGTACTCCCAAGCTTTACCAGTACATGCTCTCCAAAATTATTATTACAAGAGAAGAGAAAATAATTGTTCAAAATAGTTTTGTTAAATTTAAAGTGATCTTCATGATGTTTCAGGTGCATCTATAAAACTATTCTAAATTTTCCAATCATTTTCATAGACACATCAGTTTTAACTTTTCTTCTTTTAATAGTGCAGATCTCTAAATCTAGTTACTCAGCTTATACAACTCAGCATGATTCCACTGAGAAATAGCTTAGAAGGAACAGAAGTATTTTTCTTTAAACAACAGAAATTGTTTATTGCAAGACAACCTAGTTTATAAGCTAAGGAAAAGCAGATCGAAGAACTGTAAGAAATTAGTAATTAAAAAAAAAAAAAAAGAGCAAAAAACCCACAATTTTAAAGAAGTATTTCGATTCGCTTCCAAACCAGCAGCTCAGTATATTGAAAAATGTTCGTTTTGGTCTGTGGCAAAGAGCCAGAAATTATGGTCATAGGGTATTCCTGATTCACAACAATAATAACAGAATGTCTTCCACCAAAATCAGAGGAATAACACTGCCACAAGCTACTGACAAAACAAGGGCATAAGAAATGCAAAATAGCATATGAGAAATTAGATAAATAAAAAAATCTTCCAAACCGTTCTCAATTGTGTTTACATGAACATCTCTGTTCATGTAAAACATCTGAAATAAATTAATTATTTCAGAGAAACATACACCTTGCTGAACTGTACCTTAGTTACCAGTGTCAGAACTTATGAGCAGGCTGTCCTACACACATAAGGAATGTGTTTTTTCACTCACCAATAAACGCAAAATCCAAAATTGAACTGCACAACTGCACTTCGGTATCAATCTTGTTGAGTGGAGTCTCTAAAACCTGCATTTTCAAATCAAAGAATTAAACTGGAGATTGTAAAGAAAGCATTGCACCCTTGCTGCAATAAAGCCAATTTTTACTAGGAATGAATTATTCATATTGAAGCATAGGGTTATGACAAGTAAGTGGCATAACAAACTAAAAACCAAACAAAACAACCAAAAGCAAGTTTTTGAATTTACTTATAATCATACCTTCTGCAGAAATTTACTGAATTTAGAAAGGAAAAAGTTGTATGAAAGCATAAACAAACAAAGTGGAAGTAAATATTTAATTATTGAGTTGCAAGAAAAGATTTTCTTAAAACAGTTAAAGAAAAACTGTATCTCCTTAAATGAGCAACTCAGTACAGTGGAGCCATTAACACATTGCGTTTGTTTTCTGAATGCTACATGGATATAAGATTCACAATCTCAAAAAAAACCTGAACAAACAACCCCTCAATATCCAACTGGAGAGGTGGAAACTCTTGATTCATTTTGTTCCCAGAATTTTATCTGTATGACCAAGACATGGCAAGAGCCATCACTGCCTTTTGCAAGCTCATTCACACTCCACACTCAGAGCTTTTTCCACCCATCCTTCCTTCTGCCATGTTAAACATTTAGGTTGCAATTTTGAGAAACTGCTCCCTGAGACAAGGATGGGGTGGAATTATGGATTGCAGCTCAAAGGGATGGCCTGAAGTGGGATGGCAGCAGGCATTCCCTCCCAACTGCACCATAAAACTTTCATACACCAGGAGGGTGTAACAGCACAAATATCCAGATCTAGATCAGCATTAAAGAGACTAAATCTCAGCTGGATTGTGGTTTTAGCTATATCGGGGCATTTAAAGACATCATGTATATTTAATGGCCAGAGAACAGGAGTTGTGGAGTCCTTTAAGGAAGGCAGTTTGGCTGGGGCATTAATTTACCACGGTAACTCTGCCATCCTTTAAAATGGTTCACTGTGTCACCCCATCTGTTTTATGGACAGGTTTAATTCTGGCAGCACAAGAAGGATGGATGTCATCATGCCCACACTTCCCTTGAGGTACTCCTGCAAAGGAAAAATTAGTGGATTATAAATATACTTGACAAAACATTTTTATTTGCATCACTTACTACCTACGCTGAAATAACTGGGTTTAAGGACATTTTAATATAACTATATTAAAAGGTTGCACATTTTGATTCTAGAAACACTGAAAAGGCGAATAATTTTTAACCTATATGATTTAATAGTATTTTACTCCTTCAAAAAATTTCAAATGGATCTCATCAAAAATTCACAGGTAACATTTTTCAAGTACATCCTTTATTTTTTATTTTCTGTTCACTGTATGCTTTGTTTAATATAAAAACTTCCATTTCTTCAAGGTCCAAGGTAGTAGTAGAAATACTACTTAAAAGGAGCATTTCAAATTATTTGTCCCTGCTTGTTTATTCTATAACCATTAAATGCAATATCTGTTCATTCTTTTTTTTTCACCCAAATTGATTTCCTTTTTCATTTATCACTCTAATTTTTCAAAACTTCCTCAACAGAGGAGTCTAAAAGCATCAATATTTCACATTTTAATCACTAACATTCCTGAACTGTTGGTATCCAGAAAAATTAAAATGGGACGGAAGAAAAAAAGGGAACCCCCCCCAGATACTCAGTTTATTGTATTCATAATAGAAACAAAGTACAGGCGAAAATACGAGAAAATGAAAGTTGCTCTGAGGGAAGAAATCAAGACACTTGGATAATATAACTTTTGTTTTATAGTCATTTTAATCCAAAATTTAGCTCAAAAATGCTTTTCCATTCATGGCATATTTTTTTTATCTTTCTTATTGTGAGTTTTCTGTGAGATCCAAAAGACATTTCCGGTGTTCTGGTGGGGTAATAAACACACAGAGGTGCTCACTTGAACAGCAGTGATATTTTTATGGAGGGGAGAGCAGGGACTTTCTAGTAGATTAGGGTTCCAAGATGTTCTCATTAAGCAAGAAGCCATTAAGCATTTTCAGTAATTTTTGCAATAATTTTGCTGCACCACCACCTCTGAAAACCATGCATGTGTCTGGCCTCCATAAAAGTGCTAAGGGGATAGTAATCATTTAAATTAACCAATAGAGGAATCAATATGCAGAGGACATTGTCAGCAGGACAGATCTCATTTGGGCCTCCAAGAGAGACTGTAATGTACCTGCACTTCATCATCACCTGTCCACTGCATTCTCTAAGGCAGGAATTAAGAAGGCTTCCAAAAAGCATTTTCATTTTTTGGGATATGTCTAAGGCTCTGGTGATGGCGCAATCAAGAGCTGAAGTTAGGAATCATTAGCACTGTCTTAAAAGTCCGAGTGAAAACACAAGTCCAGAATGTTAAGAGGCCTAATCATTAATTTCTTAAACTAAAAATAATATTGGACCCCAAAAATATTTTCCCAGGGGATGAAATTAGGGTAAATTACTTTCTAACAAATTGCTAGTGGACGAGGCTTTTCAAGCCATTTATATACATAAGTCTCCTCAAGCGAATAATCAAATTTACAAATATGCAAGCAAATCTTCATAAATATGCAAAAACAAGTCCTTGCACAGCATCAAAGTCCCACTTTGATAGTTATTAAATCATCACCCAAAAAGGATGCTAGAAGAATACTAAAGTGGCAAATGTCAATCCTGTAAAAGCTATCAAGCCCCAGCATAAACCTATGTTTAGGTACTGTAATATTGTTGTGGTTATGTTTATCCACTGCTAATTCCATTCACAGATTAATTGATCTCGTTTAGCAAGAAGCCATTAAGTATTTTCAGTACTTTTTCTAGTAGCAAACAGCTCTGTAATCTACTTACTAAACACGGATGATAGAATTATTCATCTGCTCACAGGATTTTCTAAGGTCCTTTTCACAAGTCCTTATTCCACAGCTACCAGGAGGTAAGGGCATGGTGGAGCTGTTTTGCAAATGGGGAGCTGACACCTGCAGAAGTTATGACCAAAAGTGCCTTTTAATTTGTGGATCCAAGTTAAAGGCCTTCCATCAGGTTTTTCAGAGTAACTCTCACCATAGAAAACTACATTGAATATTTCCACTGCTTCTGTTACTCCTAGGAATGTTTAGAAATCAGATTTTTAAGCTGCTAACCTAACACACCTTTACTGCATATAGCAGTGGCTCTGCAGGGTTTTTGGGGTATCCCTGACCCCTGCTGTGCGATGGTTTCCGGATAGCGAGGTACCCTTAAGCACAGCCTGTCCGGGCCCCCAGGCAGCTCCCAGAGCAAGCACTCCTAGCAAGCAGTTCAGGTCTTAAGTGATTATCAGCTCTTAAGTGATTATCAGCTCTTAAGTGATTTCAGCTCTTTAGTGATTTCAGCTCTGAGCTTGCTCAGTGCTGCAGCAGCTGACGCAGGGAGAGAGAGGAGAAGTGCTGTATGAGGTTCCACAGAGATGGCTTTATTGGCATCTTCTGTGAAGGGTCTCAGTGACAGCTCTCTTCTGGCGAGCTGAGCAGAGATGGGTGTTTATATAGGGTTTGGGAGTTTTTGGAAATTGTCCAATAGCAGGGGTCAAGGTGAATATAACCTACAGCCTTACAGAGAGATAAGAGAGGGTCTGAGGGCAGGAGAGGGGTTTCTTTGTCCCAGTCACCATGACTAGGCATTTCCTGTCTTAGGCTGCTGACCTCTAGGGAGGCCTTGCAGGCCCTGTGCCTGCTACAACTGCACATGTGCAAAGTGCAATGTTTTGAAGCATTGAAGGTTGGTTAAATTGGGGTATTTTCAGAAAATGTCGCATTCCTGATTCCCTGCCAGATTTCAAACCCTCATTCAAATTATTAACATAACAAATTTCACTTCAACTTAATACCACTGATTTTTCTGACTAGTTCAAAAATACAGTGATTTTACACAGAAATTCTGGGTAATGTTCTCAAAATGTGTAATGTGGGTAATATTCTCAAAAATACAGGGATTTTGCCCAGAAATTCCTATGTTATTTCTAAGGAAACACCCTGGGAAAGGGGAAAAAAGTATCTGCCTAAGAAATTGCTGTCTGAAAGGGTTATGAGCAGGCAACTAATTTGCCCATAAGCATCACCAAGCAGAAAAATTCATAATATAAAGATTAAATATGTGGGGGAAGAGACAAACGGTCTTGAGCAAGAAATCCAAATGAGCCAAGACAGCATTGCAAGTGCTGGATTGCAGTGTTATTATTACAGAGTCACTGCAGGTTGTTCATCTGTTTCCATTTTGTTCTGATGAAGCTAATTCTATAGGGTTTTGATCCAATTTCCTCTTTTTCAGGCCCTCTAATTAGGTACAAAAGAATTCTAGTTTTATGGCAGGGTTTGAAAAGGTTCGTTAGTTTTTATATGCCGGCATTAAATCTGCTCTCACCATTCTGATGGGGAACAGAAACTCTGAGCCTGGCTCCAAATTCACTCCCCTTTACATCAGAGGAAGCTTCAAAGAACCTCACCAAACCAATACAGCTAGAGACATGTCTTAGATGTGTCTGAGGGTGTGTATTCTAGTGCCATCTGTTAGAGGTGGGGCAGTTATCTTCTGTTAATTGGGCAGTTTTCCTTTATCTCTTCCACAACCAATCCTCCCTCCAGGAGATCTCTTCTGTTCATGGCCAGTGAGTGTCCCTGCATGGCTGATAAAATTCCATCATCCCACTTGGGAGATGTTCTGCCCAGGGGAAGGAGACAAGCATTCCTACCTGGATATAATCTGGGATTTAGAACACCAGAAACAGCCTTTTCCCACTGGATTCCTGGAGGAAGACCAGGGCCATCTACACCACCACTGGACCTTCAGAGGAAAACTCCACCCTTGTACAGGATCCCTGCTCCAACAGAACCACAGCTGGCACTGCAGGAGAGCTGCAGCCACCACTGAATGGGACTGCTGCCACCACCCTGACCCACAGGGTGTCAGGTCCTCTTCTGAGACTTTCAGGGTTGTTTTGTATTACTGCATTTTTATTTTATTTTTATTTTTTCCCTAATAAAGAACTGTTATTCCTACTCCCATATCTTTGTCTGAGAGCCCCTTAATTTCAAAAATTATAATAATTCAGAGGGAGGGGGTTTGCATTCTCTATTTCAAGGGAGGTTCCTGCCTTCCCGTCTTTTCAAACCAAGACAGACAAAATATTAGTTGATCTGCAAGTACCAATCTTAAATAATTTATTATTGAAATTTTAGATCTATTTTTTTTTTTTTCAGTTCAGGATTTAATGCACCTCTGGAGCCAAGTGATGGAGCTGAGCCCTAAATGTCACAGCAGGCACAGCACAATGACCCCAAGACAGAGGAGGAGGTGGCAGAGCACCTTTTGGTCTTGCTTCTTCTTTTCCCAATGTACTCACACCTACCATGGTGGATAAAAGCATTGCCTTAATCCTAATTTTATGTTCTTTAGCTTAAAGCACCCCTAAAATAAAAAAAATATTTTTAAAATTTCCTCAAAAAAATTATTTAAAAAAATGACTGACATATAAATCTAAAACTCTCTCTTTCTTAGCAGTTCATAATTGGCAAATGCTATCTCCTCATGCTGTTTATGTATGCTACATTGAAGTTGAAAATTTGTTTTTGTGTTTATTATTACCACTCTCACGTCATATTTGATTTTAGAAGTAAACGATATGAGTGTATCATTTCACGGATCAAAAATAAAGTCAATAGGCATTTTTATTTTGAAAATTACACCAATTAAAACAGTTAACTACAGCTCAACTAAATAATAAAATTAATGGGAAATTCTGAAAGAGATTTCTATTTAAACATAATTTTACATTTTGTAATCGAGACACTCGTATACAAATTTCTTTCTTCCCATCTCTTGAAAAATTAGGACATGGTGTTATTTTAGGAAACTCCAGAATAAGGGTGACTACTCGGTCTGCATGCAGCACCAGTGCTCTTGCAGATCAATACAAATATAGGGTGCAGCATCCTACACAGCCAATGATCTAAAAAAGCATGTTTTCAAACATCATAAATATTGACTTTGAAATTTATCTTACACTTATCTAACAATAACAGATTTGAATTTTTCTACATTGACATAAAATTGCACTTTTTGAAGGCTCTCATTTCCCCACTGAGAGCTTCTGATGAGTGTGGTGGCATTTGTAGATCACCACCTGTCAGCCTCATGTGGTGATGTGATTCTAATAATAAGAATTATGCCTTTTGCACTCTTTGTTGGACTTGGTTATGTTCTATGACCTCCTGTTCTGGAACATTAAATGTAGGCTTTAAAAAAAAAAAAAGTTATTAATGTTTTAGTTGGGAGATTGTTATTATATTAATTGCAATCTGATGTTCCTACTCCTCAGCAGAGATATTTAATTCTACTCAGGGGAAATGTAGGCCCTTCACAATAAAAAGGATGGTGAAAATCACCTGTACCAAGTGAAGGTAGAAGTGGAGGAAACAGAAAGTTCTGTCTCCTCTTGCACACTCCTCCACTCTGGTTCAATGTTTCTATGCAGCAATTTAAATATCAAATAGAACTGTGCCAATCCACACAAAGCTGTAAAAGACAATCTTCCTTTGGGCAAACAGAAGTATCTAGGGTAGTTGAGTAAAATACAGAATTGATCACAAGTAGTGTAAAAATAACAATCCAATATGTTTAAGAATCTATCCTTACTTTTAAAAAAACCCAAATTTTGGTATGCAAACAATTCAGCATTACATTGAAATGTGGCAGAGATGTCCAAAAGATGAAATAGCATAAGATGTCAACCCTTTTCTGTTGTCAATTCACAAGCTGGTAAAAATGAAACTCTACTCTTTAAATGGTTGAGATATTCTAAATCACATTTCAAGGGGTATTTCACATGTCCAACAGTTTCCATTTTTACTTCCTTTTTACTAATAAGTCTATTAGAAATAAAATAAACATAGACCTTAAAATGTTACATTTAAGGGGAATTATATGTTTAAACTTTCTAAATTGCTTTTCTAACAGTTTAAAGATCATTGTTTCTTTTCTGGTAATTTTGAATGTGATAAGAAATGTTCACTTTTTCTTTTGCAGGTGACTTTCATTCACTTAAAACTTAACTGAAGTCTCCTCTGAGAATTCTCCATCAGTTCCCACCCCTAATGTGGCGTTAAAAGCATCCAGAAGCTCCTCTGGCTTAGATCTGCCTGGAGTTTTCAGCCTCAGCTTACTCTGTGATGGCTTTAGAAGGGAGAGACCAAATTCAATATAGCTCAGAGGTCTGAATCTAAAAATCAACATGCATAGCAAGGCACACAAGACAGCCTCAAAAGCAGAATATCAGGTTTGGTCAGAATGAAACCCTGGAGAAGTAATTTGAAATCCCTGGAGAAGTAATTTTGAAATCCCTGGAGAAGTAATTTTGAAGGAAGAGTTCAAAGGATGCCTAGAGGTTCAGAGCTAAATTTCAGGGAGGAAGAAGCAGCAGGGACTAACTCAGGTGTGGCAATTTTTAAGACAACACCATAATTCCTTGTCTGTCTTAGCCAATAAAATATCTCACCAATAAAATAAAATATCCGTAATTTGTGCGGTGAAGGAGTTTTCCACTGCCACACCCAATCCACTCTGCTGAACTAAACATTGCTGTGAAACCTCTAGGCTCTTTTGGAAAACTGATAAATAGGAAAAATATTATTACTTCCCTTCATGTGGGAACATTATCATTATACTATATCCATTCAAAAATCTTTGTTTCACTTTTGAGCCAGTCCAAGGAAACCTTTTTCAATCCAATTTACAGCTCTGCAATTTTGACACCTGTAATGAACAAATAGATTGAAAAGGAGAATTAACCAGGACATGGCAATCCCAAACACAAAATAAGTAGCATGATATGGGAAGAAATCATCAGTATGATGGAAAAGAATGGCCAAGAAATCTTGTTTCTAGACTCAGTGACAAACACATAGCTGTTCCACGTAGCTGATCCATGATTCAACCATAAATCTAAAAGAAAATGCTTAACCTGTTGCTACAGAGGTTCTGAAAAGCCTTGCCAGAGCAAGGAACACAGAGGAAAAAATATGGGAAGAAGATCCTAAATGGATCCTATTTCATGCCCAGAGGCAAGCATGCAAAGGTCTCTATAAAAGAGATTCCTACAATCGAAAAAGACAGAAGTCTGGAACCTTTAAATTACAGCAGAGCATCCTTTGGGAAATGCAATACATCCATGGAACTGCTTTCTTTTCAAAGGATATCCTAAATTTTATATTTATACAGGTATTTCTGTATCCATAGGAGTCTTCAGAATACTTTATATAAAAATCAAACTTTCATTCACAAGCATAACTAAGAATTAATAGGCCTAAGCCCTAATGACACCTGCCATTCTGAGCAAGTGCTTTGAAAATTTCAAATTTTCAAGATGCTGAATTATAATTGTGGGAATTTTTTTTTTTAAGAATGAGGAGGGAGAGGGAGAGGGAGAGGGAG